>VZUI01066836.1:0-38749 GCA_013401135.1 Cettia cetti | reverse complement strand
TAATATAATATAATATAATATAATATAATATAATATAATATAATATAATATAATATAATATAATATAATATAATATAATATAATATAATATAATATAATATAATATAATATAATACCTATTATTTTTCCTGTTAGCCCAGCCTAAAAATAGGCTATAGACAGAGCCTATATATTGCAGACAAGGAAAATATGTACTGAGAGCTGCTGAGCAATATAAAAGATGACAGCACGGTAGTGGTTGGAAGGGCACTCTGTCCAATCCCCTTGCTAACACAGTTTCACCTAGAACAATGTGACACAGGTCGCATTCAGACAAATTGTTAATATGTCCAGAGAAGGAGACTGCACAACTTCTGTGGCAGATCTGACCATAAACTAGCTTGTCACTTCTGATCAAGAACCACAGAGACAGGATAAGGACTTAGCAGCTGGCATGACCTTTTCCCATACTCAGGTGATGCTCACAAGATCACATGAGCTCACACATCTTGGTGCTTATGAGAGTACAACTGTGAGTGTGAGTAAATGAGATTTATGAGGGAGTGATTGTGAGTTGAAAAAATTTAGCTTACTTAGAGATTCTGCACCTAAACCTCACCCTCCCATTCCCAAAACTTTTACACTGAATTTTGTTACATGGAAGACCCTAAACTTTAAGTGATACAAAATAAATCTTAAAAAAAGAGAATGTTTTGTGCTGCCATGACCCTATGCAAAGAGAAGGAAATTACCCTTTTTGTTTTCCCATCGAGAACACTTTCACAGTCCACCTTAAAGACGAAAAGCAATTTTAGTGAAATATTAATGCTGTCATCATTAGCTACATCTAGCTACATTAGCAACATCTAGCATTTAGCTACATAAAGCAGCATCAACTTGCATTTTTCAGACGCTTGGGTTTGACACATCTTTTAAAATATGTATGAGTAAGTGGTGTTCCACATTACACCTGTATGATTCCAGGACTACTCCATTAATGTTACTGACTGCACTACACTAACAGTACATGGTTACTATGCTCTCATCCATTGTTTGGAGTGGGTTTGATACGGGTACAAAACCTTAGAGAGAGTAAATTCTGTATAAAAGTTGAACAAAATGGTATCACCAGTTTGATAGTGTACAATGAAATAGCAATCTTCAGTGACTCTATGGAATAAAAGTCACAGTTGTTTAGGTAAAAATTTACCTAAGGAAAAATGAAGTGAGAAAATGTAGCATTTTAAATATATGAGTATTCATTATGCTACATTTTGATTTGGTAGACATATTAGTGAATAAATATATATATGTAGTAGAGAAAGCCTTAAAAAATAGGAAATCTCCTAAATAATGTCTGTGGTAGAAAGAAAAAATTATGCACACAGGACAGTTTTTGAGTTCGTAGAGAAATTCACCTACACTTCAAATGTCTCAATCTAAACAGTCACCTTATCAACTCTTTATTATCACTAGAGATACAGGCACCCCCAGAAGGTGAATTGCCCACTCTGTCTCAGACTGACATGACTGAGTCTCCAGGTACTTATTTCCTTGTCTTGCCTACAGAGGCCTCTTACAGTGACAAACTGAGAAGTAAATGTGCAATTTTTACATGAAGTTATAAGGGCTTCCTCTGTCCTTATAACACGGATCATCCCCCACTAAACACTGTAATACTCCTTCAAGTCTTTAATTTGTTTTCCTCTTAATGAACATATACACCCTAATGCTGATGCATAGTCCACCCCCAGTAACAAGGAACTAAAATATTTCTCACATTTTTAAGGCTTTTTAATGTTTACTTCTTATCTAAGGTAGTAGAACTTTCTCATGTCCTACAGAAAAAAATCTCATCTATTATTTTTTTAAGAACTTGGAAAGCAAAACATAACTCAATCTTTATTTGTACTAAATGCTAACAAAACATTCTCCCCTGACAGGTCCTTACTTATGCTGTAAAGAAAATACACCTTGAAAGAAAAAAAATTACTTTATGAAACAAAAAGAACATTAAGAAAATAATGGCTTTACCTATTATCACATGCATGCCAAGTCTTGCCAAATGCTTCACAGTTTGGTAACCAATTCCTTTAGTGCCTCCAGTCACTATAGCAACCTTTCCATTTTGTGTAGGGAAAACTATATGAGAAAAAAGAAACAACACAAGGTTAGTTCACAATAGTAACACAATTAAGAAGTTAAGATACATTTTAAACAATGTACACTGAACAGACAGCTCAAGCCAGGCAAGTAAACAATCTCAGAAGCAAACTCTGTATGGAAATAAAAACTATGGAACATCCACCATTATTTACTGCATCATACTTTTCCAGTATTAACAGTACACAAAAGACTGAGGTTGACAACACGAAAGGCAAACACCCACTTCAGAAATTTTCTCATTTCTATTTGCATGCATTTCTTCATCCTGCAGTCATCTGACCTTTAAAATTTCCACCATAACATTGTTACTGAGCAAGGTAGCAGTAGTGACATCCACTCAGGGATGGCCAACTCTATGTGTACAGGGAAAATAATTCAACTGGCAGCATGATATTCTGAAAATTTCTTGAATGACAAAAGACCGGCCTCTGTCAGTAACATGGAGGAAAGATGTCAGTCAGAGGTGAGCCATCAAAAGTACAGCAGCTGACCTAATTTCCCTCCATAACTGAGCACTCTCCCTTCTGAAAATCACCAGGCCCTGAGCCCCAAAGGAAGGAGGAAGCAATTTTCTTGCATAGAAGCCCCCACCTGCTCTTGCCACCTACACCAGCCTCCCACAGAAGCCAGCACTCCCGATACTTGCTGTGCTCCTTGACCCACACACAGGCTGGCAGGCAGGGAGTGCTCCCAAACTCCCTCTGCTAGAGGGGTAGCTTAGACACAGCCTGTGTCTCCTGCATCCCCAGGCAGCCCTTACCCTGCCAAGTGGGCCAAGGAGCACCTGGGATGTCCCTTGCAGGGCAGGTGCCATTCCAGCTACAAGCTCTCGCACGGGGTGCAGGTTGCACCACAGAGGGAGTCCTGCAGCCAAAGCAGAGCAAAGGCATCACAATTTAACTGCTTGGGAAAGGTGTGAATTAGGTCCAATACCAACTACAACTGTTTTGGGAGGAGAATGCTTCATCATGTGGTCTTTAGGTGACCAAGGTGAATTTCTAATTTGTTTTGGAGTAGAAGCTGTGTATTTGCACAGGAAAAATTATACTGAATACTTCGTTTTGCTGTGGTGCAGGGTCCGTAGGCAACACAGATAACAAAAGATGCCGACTTACATTTATCAAAGGGCTTTCTATTTTGATTTCTAGGTTTTTAGGGGATTGCTTTGTTGTACAACACTAACTCATATTTTACATAGTTATGAAACAGGACTAGCACTGATACAAGCTTCTCTCTTCACAGCAACTTCAAAAACGATCCACATTTCATCTTTTCTGAAACACCGTTCTTTCCATCATGATTCAACATGAATTTCTGTTCTCTTCAGGCAACAACTTGGTTCTCCCCCTCCATGAAAAACAGGAATTGTTTGCAGTTCTTTGAAGGTTCATTCCAATTACAGTGATATGTATGCATATAGGTGTTCTGACATATATAATTCAAGCTAAATAAAACTTCTCCAGAAGCTTTTTTAAGGGGCTTCAAGTTAGATATAAGCAGCCCTGAAATTTCCACCAAAAATACTTCTAATCACAAACTCTAAACAAAATGCCCACAGGTCCAAATCTTGTCAAGGGAAAATGCATTCTTTTGGGCCTGAGTATCTTCTCTTCCTCTTGTGTCTCCCCATGCCTCCCTTGCTTCCTGGCCTCTCACCACATTGCTGACCAGACATTCGGATTTCACATGTTACATACAGGTGCTGTCACTCATTTCCATTACTGCATCACTATATCTACCTATTGAAGAAGTGACATTATAATGCAAAATTCACTTAAAAGAAAATTAATGAAAGAAAAGGAGAAAAAGAAGTCAGGACTGGGGAAGGGGCAATGACATGAAGTGAAAATGGAAAGTCAGAAGAGCAAAGTGATAACAGATATTGCTGTGATGAAGTGGTTCTTAGCAGAGGACACAATTTAGCAGATGAAAGAAGATATCCAGTCCTCCATGGTGACAGCAGAGAAAAGGACATTTTTTTGGTCTAATAGCCACTTAAGACTCCACTGTGAGATCCTATATTTCTTAGAGGTTTAAAACAGACCTGCTTGTAGCAGCTAGCTCCAAGGACCTAAGAAAACAGACAGGGAGGGAGAAATGAGGGCTGCAGACATACAGATAGGTGGTCATTATCTGTTTTATTTCCAAGAGGCACAGTATACAGCTTTCACATAGCACGGTTTTGAATAGACACAACACTGCATGGCACAACTCAGTCTATCCACTCACTTCAGTCAAAATGGGAAATACAAAAAGAAAAACTGAAATACATCAGGGAGGAGAGGGGGACAGGAAGAAAATAAATTCATTTAATACTTAATTTTGATTAATTTTAAAAATATGTACAGTTTCCATCAAGTCACATATCTTAATGTAAAATGAATCTCCATTTAAATGAGACACAGCCTAGTATTTATGTTAACAAAAGTGGTCAAGATCAAATACAGGCTCTGTGTGTGAGCCAGGGGTAATTCCAGTGAAAGGCTGTTTATTAGTGCCCTGTTCTCTCCAGAACTCCAATGTCATGTGGAGTTTGCAGTACACCCAGCTTTCAGTATTAAAACACCATTTCCATGATGAAACCCAGCACGAAATTTTCAAAGCAGACCTGGGCTCAGCCTGGTTTTCAGCAGATACTGGTTTATTTTGTGTGAGAGGTTGAGCTGAGTGCAGCTGGAGCCTCACAGCCCCCTAGGTGAAGACCCACCAGCTTTGCAATGCCCAGAGAGGTTCCCTCTGGCATTTCTTGCATCTCATTTAAACCACCCCAGTACTCTCTCTCTCTCTGCTCCTGGTAAGGATGTAGATACTCATCCCAAGTTCAGAGGCATAATGCCTGTGATATCTCCCTGGGACATGAGAAAGGTACAGCCCTGTGCTAATGAAATCCCCTGACCAAGCAATAGCTGTTAATTTCCCTTAGTGTTCAAAGAAACCAGCCTGCAGTCCTTAGGTGCTCCTTTATCACACCAGTGTCTGAGAAAAGCTTCTCTCAAGCTGCAGGTTCTGCCTGCATTCCAACATATTTGGACCACATAAGCATGTTTACTTTGCAAGTGGATTACCCTAAAACAGAAAAATAAGGCAGATTTATATGCAGTCCTGATATGAGACTATTTAAAAATAATTTTTTCCTTTTAAATATACTTCTCCTTAATCAGAAAAAAAATTCCATGCACAGAGACATCCTCACACAAATTCAATACTACAAAGAATGTAAGGCAATTCTGTAATTTTAAAAAGTACTCATTTTCAAGGGATTCTAAAACAGGGCTGTCAGGATGCCCCTGCAACTGCCAAGACCACAGAGAAATTAGACAGTCTGCAGACCCATATCAATGACCAATTCCATATCAATGACCAGTTCCTGCCAGCAAAATCTCATCTCTGGGGCAGGAATGAGGGTCACTGAAGTAGCCAAATCAAAATAAATAAAAGTATTAAACTTTCTCCTATTTTTTGCAGAAATACGCCATGTTAACACAGATGATGCAAACCTCAGAAGAGGAGCTTCCCTTGAGAATAGCTTGCTTTGGTATTCTGAAACCTTTACAGCACATTATGCTTGAGGCCCAAGGGGAAAAAAGAAGAAAAAAGTATTAGAAGTTTATTAAAAGTAAATTGCATCAAATTTTTACAAAGTTCCCTCTCCCACCTTACTAATCCAGCATCTACATTGTGGCACGTTATGGGTCATGTTGACAATAAAATATCTTTAAATTGATTTCCTCATTAACCTTCTTTTTAAGATATTGAAGGCCAAGGTTAAAATTTAGATTGTGTGAATCAGTCACCAGTACTTATCAGGCAAGTCTTGAGCACAGCTCAAGGCATCCAAAAAGTTGGTCAGTGTCCACCTGTGAGGTGCCATGCTGGGACCTGCCCGCACCTCTTAACTGGCCACGCAGGAACTTTGGTGGTATTTGTGCTGGAGAGATCCCTACAGACAAATCCCAACAGCTTTTTTTTTTCATTCCTCCTATAACTGAATAATTTACATGCAAATATTAGGCCTGAAGGTAACTGGCAGAAGCACAGATGGAAAAAAAATAAAGAAAAAGAAAAGAACCAACAATGAATATTTAGTTTCATGACTGAATAACGAGATCCAAGTTTGGAGCCATTCCTGTATAGCAACACTGAGTGAGAAAAAGAGGGCAAACTGTAATTTCCAGTCCTTGTCTAACACCACAGGACAATGCACAATCAAGTTCTTCTAGATGGATTAAAGAAATCATATAGCTCAGTGAACCACAGAATTATTGAATAGTTTTTCCTATTGCAAAATACTCCAACTCTTTTTCCCTGATTTAGACTGTGGCGATGTTGAGATTATAGACATTAAGCAGATGTAGAAAAATAATTCATTTTCCACTCTGAGAGGCAATCAGTAAACTGCTGGGGAGCCCATGCAGCTTTTAGCAACAGCCATTTTTGTGTGCCTTACAGAAATATCTCCATAAAATTCTGGTTTGGCAGAAACCAGGCAAACAGGGTCTGGATTCAAATGTCATTCCAGGATTATCCTAACAGAAGACAATTTAGGTACTCAAATCCTGACAGATAAGCCAGACAAACTGTGCATGCCTCAAGCCTGTCCTGAGCCTGTGCAGATGATTTTTCAAATGCAAATTGTCTTCCCAAATTTGCACACCAAAATCTTTTCTGCCGTTGCTGCTTCCAATCACTTTCCTAATGAACATCAATATGCAATCAAGATTGAAGGCCTTTAAGGCTGGAAACCAGGTAGGTGGCAACCAGCCCAACTAGTCCTTCTGTGAAAAGGTATCCTGCTGGTTTCAGCAGCTGAGGCCTTCTGCTGATGAACAACTGCCATGCACACATGCAGATCCACAGGCGCACGGCCAGCAGGTCCAGTGTGCCTCCCTCCAATGGCTGGATGCACTGTGTAAGGGAGACTTATCTGTCCAGGGACAGCATCTGTTTCCAAACACAAGTGGAGTTTTGCATCAGAAAGGCAACAAGCCTCCCAGCGTTTGTTGAGAATCATGAGGAAATGGAGGTATCGGAGAGAGGCTGTTTCTGGAGTTACTCAGGGGAAGAGAAAGGTGTTGAAGAACCAGAATAGCAGGAGAAACCAAGCCATGGAAATGTGTCCCTTGCCCTACAAACTCATAGGTATCTCAAAGTGCTATTAATGGAACAGCAGCAGTCAGATGGCTGTAAGAATTTCAGCAGCCAGCAGAAGACCTAATTTAATAAGGCTCCCACGCAGCCACTGACAGGGAATACGACTGGTTACAACTGCTCACAAAACCACAGCAAAACCCCTGGCACACTAAGTCTCTTGTTTAACTTAGACACGCACTGAGCCTGAAATGCTACATGCCAATGAAACACCAAACAACAACTCACACTCACCAATTCTAGAAACTCACAGAAGTTCCAGCCCTGTATTTCAGGGGAATGCACACGCAGCCTGTGCCCCATGAAGTAGACATTTCCACAACACAGCAGAGCTCCCACACAGGGAGCAATTTGCAGCAGCAATTTGTCTGGGCTGCCTGAACACCTGGGAACCAACCAGTGCTGTAACTCCAGCTAAGGCACCACATATCCAGAAAGCCTGGACAAATGGACAAAGTGCAGCAAGGCAGCAAATGACACAAAAGCAGAGAAGTTGGCAGATACACCAACTAGAGAAGCAGAGTGCTCAGCCAGCTAAGGAGATAGCTCATCCCTTCCTGACGTTGTCAACACTGGAACAAGTGACATTTCTTCAGAGTTAGCAGCAAACATCTGCTGAGGCAGACTCATGATTTATTTTTTTTTTTTATTGCCAATGAAAACAACTTAAAAAAACCTCAGCAACTAAACTTAAGGCTGCTCTAAATTTATAACATTTGTTTAGCTTTCTGATAAGCATGCCAGCTTGTTTATAGGGATGAAGTGATAACATTTGCAGGCAAGATGACAAGTCCTTCACAGAAGGCTGAGATACCAAAAGATCCATTACAGGCCTTGTTCCTAGATATATTGTTTAACACATGTGAAACTCATTCTACAAATGAGAAGAACGGCTCATTTTCCTCTTGTTTTTTTCAATTCATCAACACTGTGGAGCCTTTGGGGGTACTAGAGAGCAACAGGTATTATTAGAGTCAAATATCACAAGTTTGGAGCATGAGTATCCACAGTAAGACCTAGCTATAGTGAAAAAGCCCCACATATTAAAAAAAGATGTAAGATAAACTGGTGCAGTAGTAAGATGAAAGTTATGATGTCAACATTACAGTCCCAAAAGATTTTTTTTTTTACTAAAGAAAAATAACAATACCCTAAATAAGGCAGCTGTTCAGAGCAAAAGTTTTTGGCACTCAAAAATACAAGATCTGTAGAAAGAGATCTCTCTAGCAACAGTGGAAAGGGGAGTGGAAAGCTACACTAAAAATTTAATTTGCATGACACACCTATCTGCATTTCTTCTAGTGATTCTTGGAAAGACAGCATAAATGCAGATAAAGGGAAAAGTGTGTGTGGAAAACAGGGTGTGGAAGGGGAAAGAGAAGGAGGTGTTAAACTTTCAAATAAGACACAGGAAAAAGTTTTTTAGTCAAGATGAGGTAATTTTCAAGTGCTTCACTCTCCTTTCCCCTCTCCTCACCTTCCCCCCACCTCCAGGTATTTAGGTGAAAGAGATACAGCTGCTCTAAGCAATTTAATACACCTGAATCATAAATCTCTGTATTGTGAGATTGTCCTCAAGGCCAAATAAGGGCCCCAGTGAGGACGCTGGCACTGCAACTTACAGATGCAAATGGTTTGGTGGGGTAAGTGAAGGCATTGATTCACAGAATGCTAGAAAAGTAAGCCAAATTTATTGCTAAAGTAATAATAAAAAAAAAATCCTCTCCACTTGTGTATGTATTTTCAGTGCCCTGTTTTTCAGAGCATACAACTGGTGTGTTTGCAAGTGAAGAAGTCCTGGCTGGCTAGAAGAACCAAGGGAAGATGCATTTTCATACATCTTTTGACTGGACCCTGAGTGCTTTTGCTTTATTTGTCAGATAGGATGCTCAGTAATGTTAGTCTTGGACTCGGGGATGCTGCTAGATTTGGCAGAAGGATTGCATGGAGAAAAAGATAGTTGGAGTTTTCAAAAATTATATAGATGGTAATTTTCCAAACTGATTTCTGATGTCTTCACTCTATCTGTGAAGAACCTCTTCCTGCAATAAGCCCCATGCAGACTTTCTGCATCAGGATCATTGATTATACATGGAAAAAAACCTGGATGTTGCCACCTCTTCCCCATGAAGGAAGAGGATGAGAACGGAGAAAACTAAAGAGGACTTTTAATTCAGGAATTTTTCTTGACATTTCTGAATAGCCTTTCTCTCAGACAATGGGAAATAAGGCTGCATTGAAAAACCATTTGATGAAGCATATATCTGAGCTTTTTACAATACAAGTTCAGGCTGATTTTGACAGACATATTAGGAAATTTGATCCTAACAAATACGGAGCTGCCCTAAGGTAAAAGAAAGCAAACGTAGATGAGAAGATGCAGTTCCTGGGTTGTGAATCTCACTTTTTGCCACATTTGCTATTTCTGAGTACTTTGTTCCTTTTGCCAAAATTCATCTGGAGATATTTGATTTTTTTTTTCTATGAATGCCAAATAGATAGATTGAACACATCATTATACAAACCAATCAGATGGAAAATACCTTAGTGCAGCACTAAAATCTGCTAAAAATTAATCAGGAGTCCAAATTTGCCCACAATCTGCTCTTGGGAGTAAAGTTCCCAACCAAATGTATAGGAAAAGGAGAGCATGGGGTGATAAGAGAAGGAATCAAGAAGTGGAAAAGTTGCCTTACATCTACGAGTATAAATTATATTAGTGAAATTATGTCTTTGCAAGTTCCCAGCAGATATCGAGCAACTTCTGCCTCCACATGCTAGACCTTGTCTCACATATTCTTGCTATTCCTGGCTTCAGCCAGTTTGTTTGATTTGTTTGTTTGTTCTGGACAAATACTAGTCTTAAGGATTA
The DNA here is from genome assembly GCA_013401135.1 of Cettia cetti. NCBI lineage: Eukaryota > Metazoa > Chordata > Aves > Passeriformes > Sylviidae > Cettia > Cettia cetti. Next base: position 28,584 of record VZUI01066836.1, on the reverse strand, counting down.
ATTCAGATAAAGGCTGATAGTACATTTGACAAACTTGCAAAAATATCTGGCACCTGACTATCCACTGGTGTTACACCACACATGGCATGTTTTGCTCCACTGTGCAATCACTTTGTGTTGGGACAGATGCCAACTGGGCGCTTGGATGAGGCCATGAAACATCACCTTCTCTTGGAAGGGAGGGCTCTGCTGCCATGAGGCTGAACAGGAGAGGTGTGGGGGACAGCACTGTCACTGACAAGGCACGGCACTAGCTCAGCTCAGCAACAGTGATCCACATGTGAGCAGTCCCAGCCTCAGTCATAAAAGGCACTTCACAAAAATATAGCATTGGGTTTTGTGAAATAAGGGCAGAACGGTTGTTGCAAGAGTATGAAGAAATCTCACTAATTCCTTACACTATACTGAACAGACACAGTCTGCATATGAAAGATTACTGGATTTGTTAAAAATATCAGGAGTCAAAACACAGTGTAGCTCCAAGAAGAAACTAATCTTCCCTACATATGTATATATTTAAAGGCTCCATTTACCCATATCATTTTTTACATGGGAAAACACTACCACAAGAATGGAGAAGGAGATTTTTCCATTTGTATTCTCTGCTCTGCTTATCTTTCATTCCTTTTATATATTTACCTATTAAGTCTTACTCTTTGGCTTTCTTCTCTTTCACTCCAGTCACACTAAAGATAGGGAAGTTATATACAGGTGTATCTTTAAATCAAGAAAAAGCATCTGATTATATTTTGAACAGATTTACTGATGCTTACTCCCATACTCCCTCCCTCTGGGTAAATGTAATTCTGCAATACCTTGGGCAATGTCATTTTATGTAAAACCAATGCTCTTCAAGTCATGTCATCATGTAATTATACTTTTTTCCTGTTGTGAAATGAGAGATGAAAAAGAGGAGCATATCCCAGGAGATTTAAATAGGGGTAATGGAAATAGCTCTGCATAGTCTAGTAGCTGAAGAATGCATTTTCCCATCCTACAAAACTTTGAGACATTAGAATTATTTTTCATTCTCTACCAAGAACTAAAGATTGTCTAGGCTTTAAGATTTCTCAAACAGCTAACAAGTAGATGCAGCTGCATCTGACAATGCATTACATACCTCAGGATGTAAAAAACCATTTCAAGTCCTTCCTCTCAGACATACAAAAGTCTTCCCAAGTGCAATGCCCTATTTCCAAGGCCTATTTCCCTACAGAGAAAGTTTCATTTCAACCAAACATTTGACATTTGAAGACATTTTTCCCAGTCAGAAAAGTCCCAAATAAATATATTATTTTTTCAAACCATGTTCAGAAATTCAGTGAAGTAGCCATAAATAACAAACTAAATGAAATGTGAGTAATCTCAGAAATTGGAAAGACCACATCCCATATATGTCAAAAAACTTGACAGTTATCTATATGAAATGTGGCACAGAATTCCTAAGGTTTAAAAATTTAATGTCTGTGAAAAAATAGCATTTGGGTTATAGTTTTGACCAAAAAACAGGGTAATGGCAGTGAGTTTGAAATGCTAAAGAAAATGTGAATCAGCAAAGCATGATGCAACTGTCACTCCATTACAGTCTGAGTAAATGTCATAACTTACTGCAGAGCAGAAACCTCATTTCAGAAAACTGTAAATGATGGATATTTCACAATAGAAAAAGGAAAAGGGAAAAAAATAAGAGGAAAGGAAAAATGAAAGGAGGAGGAGAAAGAAAAGAAGAAGAAGAAAGAAAAAAGAGAAGAACGAGAAGGGGAAGAAGAAGAAAGAAGAAGAAAGAAGAAGAAGAAGAAGAAGAAGAAGAAGAAGAAGAAGAAAAAGAAGAAGAAAAAGAAGAAGAAAAAGAACAGCTGCTACTCTTGACTTAATCCCAAATACTGTAGAAATAAACCTAAGCATGCAAGTCTCCAAACCCTGCATGGAAGAAAGATTCCATAATAAACCCTCAAGTCTGGAGAACATTTGATGTGCCCAAAGCTCAGAAAATGTGGAAAGTCAGATATTCAGCATGTGCTGAAACTCAGAATGCTGAAACTTAGCATTCTCCTGGAGAAACTGGCTGCTCATGGCTTGGACAGGCATACTGCTTGCTATGTAACATGGTGGCTCCATGGCCATGGCCAGAGTGTGGTGGTGAATGGAGCTACAACCAGCTGGTAGCCAGTAACAAGTGAGATTCCCCAGGGCTCAGTATTGGCATCAGTCCTATTTAACATCTTTATCAATGGTCTGGATGAAGTGGTCGAGCACACCTTCAGCCAGTTTTCAGCTGACACCATGTTGGGCAAGAGTGTTGAACTAATGGAGGGCAGAAAGGCTCTACATAGGGAGAGCCTGACCAGCTGGATTGATGGACCAAGGCAAAGGGTATGCGATTCAATAAGGCCAGCTGCTAGGTCCTGAGTTTGGCCCACAACAATCCCCCACAATTCTACAGGCTTGGGGGCAGAGTGGCTGGAAAGCTGTCCAGCAGAAAAGACAGCAGCTGAGCATGAGCCAGTGTGTGCCCAGGTGGCCAAGTAGGCCAATGGCACCCTGGCCTGTATCAGCAGTAGTGTGGCCGGCAGGTGCAGGGCAGTGACTGTGCCCCTGTGCTCAGCACTGGTGAGGACACAGTTTGAATCCTGTGGTCAGTTTTGAGCCTCTCCTGACAAGAAAGATACTGAGGTGCTGCAGCATGTCCAGAGAAGGGTAATGGAGCTGGTGAAGAGTCTGGAGCACAAATCAGATGAGAAGCAGCTGAGGGGGCTGGGGGTGTTAGCCTGGAGAAAAGGAGACTCAGGGGTGACCCTATTGCTTTCCATAACTACCTGAAAGGTGTTTTAGCAAGGAGAAGGTAGATCTTTTCTCCCATGTAGTAAGTGACAGGAGAAGAAGAAATGGCCTTAAGCTGTGCCAGAGGAAGTTTAGATTGTATATTGGAAAAAATTTCTTCCCTGAAAGGGTTATCAAACATTGGAAGAGGCTGACCAGGGAAGTGGTTGAGTCACCACCCTTAGAGGTATTTAAAATGTGTGTAGATGTGGCACTTAAGGACATGGTTTGGTCATGGACTTGGCAGTGTGGGTTAACAGTTGGAATTTTCCAACCTAAATGATTCCATGATTCTATGACTCATCAGCACTTTCACATGCAGAAACTGAAGCAAAGAGTGATCTCGTTACTTATGGTCAAACTGGAAAGACTGATCTATTTATGGTCAAACTGGAAATCCAAACCAAAAGCAAAATATTACTACCTGTATTTTAGCATCTCACCCGAGGAATTAAAAAGACAACAGAAAAAAACCTATACTTTGCACTGTGATCTATACCTTTCAAAAGACAAAATATTTTAATTTTTATTTTCGCCACAGTATTGACAGTATTATTATATTCCTTGATAGTACAGGATATATTGTATCACAATCCCCAATATCATCTTTACAGCTTCTACTTTCACTGCTTGTGAATTCCAACATCTCTTATTCTGACCACATGCTATTAAAAGATTGAATTAATCATTCCAACTTGCTCACAACACAGATGGAGAGATACAGTTAGGCAACCAACACATTGGGAAAGTCGATTCTTTAAATATTCCCTTACTATATTATATTATGATCTGGGAATATGAGGGGTGTGCATGTAAAGAAAAAAAACATTGGAAAGATCACGAGTAGTTTAAACTGCACCTCCTCTCTTCCCAGAGACAGAGAATGTAATTTCCATATCCCAATCAAGCTTAAGAGCATCCAGCTGAAGGTCACATTCAGATCTGCCTCTTCCAGCCAACAAAAATGCTCTGCTGCCACTCAAACAGTCCCCTCTGCTTCCCATGGCTTCAGGGTGACAGTATTTCCATCAAATAAGTAAGCAGAAGTCACGAGTTGGTATACAGAATTTAAAAAGTAATTGAAAGTTTCTGGAGTAGTTCACTTCAAAACACTGCAATCACTTGTGAACTGAAGTGCTTGTTATCATATACAAAGCTCTAGTAATTAGAATCAGGAAGAGAGGTACAAGGTGATTAGAGAATATTGGGAAAAATCTAGTTGACAGGAAACATAGCACATAAACCAATCAGTACCAAAAATTTCCCTCAGATACCTGCAACTTATTAAAATTCAAAATGTTAAAAAGCACATTTCCATATTATTAAAAATTTTTGAAGCGACTAATGATCAGAAGCCGTTACAGCATTGACATTAATGTGAGATTCAACTCAGATGCTACTGACTTGATACAAACATGGAAAATAGTCTCAGCATCCCTTCCTCTCCCTCTCTGCCCTGCATCCACATCCTTCAAACCCACCCCTGGCCAGCAGATTTATTTCTTTGTCTGGCCAGCATCTGGTGAAGACTCGGGGCAGTGGCAGAAGCTGTCAGTGGATTAACACTCCAAAGGTTCCTGTCTGCCTCTCGGTGCACGGCCCGAAGCAGCAGCCCCAAGGAAAGTGAGGCTCACGTGGCCTGTGTGGAAGCAGAGCAAGCCAGTGAGGTGGACACTGACAGCTGCACAGCCTCAGAGGTGCTGCCCTTGAAGAGAAGCGCCCGAGCTTGATGTCTCAGCTCCACCAGGCTGCCCAACCTCTGCTGCCACATGCCACCTGCCCAGGGATGTCACCCAACCTCCAGCAGTTAAAATCCATGATGGAACAGAACTTTGTGGGGTTTTTTAGTTTACATTTTTTTAAAGATAGTTTACTGAAGCCCCCTGAGTCTCTGGATGGAGCTCAATTTTGTACTCACAACTACTTAAAAATCAGTTTTAACTTGGAATGAGAAAGTACAAACAGCATGCACATATTTTGTCTTCAAGACAGCTGCAACATTTTTGTTCCAAATATGGAATTTTATTCATTTTTCTCTTCTTTGATAACACAAGCAGGTCAGGGGTTTCACATGGAGTATGAATGTGCAAGTACAGAAAAGTCTAGACTATACGACATATAAAATTTCCTAATTCTCTCATAACAGTCCTTTATTAGGAAAAAACTGATTTCTTTTCAAAATGTTCTTTCTCAGTGCATGCTGGAGTGATCTCAAACTCATGGATTTTCTTTTAACTTTTATCTTTTTTGTTCCTCATAAAATATGCATTGAAGTTTTCACAGGAAAACAATTACTTTTCAATAAAGACAGGTAATTGTTTTTAAAGATTTTTTTAATTAGATGTTTTTATTCTTCAGTGAAAAACTTAATTTGAATGAAATTTTATAACCCATTAATCTAATGCAGATTCATGAGACTTAGGGAATTAGTTAACTTAAAAGAACAGCTACTGTGCATGCTCTATAATTGCTCTTCATCGAAATTGTCAAAGATTTTTAATATGCAGTTACTACACAGATTAAAAGCTGTTAAAGTATGTCTCCATTTAAGAGGCCATCATTCCACAGTGTGATTATCTGCTATTAATATTTCAATTAAAGAGCATCACATGCTCCTCGGAAGAAATGCGCAACTACTCACAAAACAAGTCCCATTATTGATAATGCTCCAGGAGTATGACACAATCCTATTTTTGTTCCTACATTTAATTACCTTCTATAAATATCTTCCCAAAATTTTAAGGGATTAGCTCCTTTCATATAGAAATACACATTTGTGTTAACAAACAGCTTCTAACCATTCTGCTTCTAAGAAGGGAGGTGACAGCTTCAGGAATTATACTGGCCTTCTGCAGAGCCCCTTTACAACCTCACTCTTCAACCAGGTGTTCAAACAGCCAGATACATCATAGTGTATCCTGTCAGTCCTTCTTAGGACATCATCCAGAACTACCAGCAATTTTCAGGCACCACCTGACCAGAGGATTTATCTCAAACGTTATGGCTCCTCAACAGACAATTCGGTTTGAAATATTTTTCAAGGCATGACCCCTTTCCCTTTTCTGAGAATAAAAAAAACCAAAACAAAATCAAAACACTTTATTTACTATAACAGATCCTTAAGTCCTATTTTCATCATGGCAAGCTGATAATTTCCAGTAAAGCTGATACCTGGAGATGTGTCTCAAAGGATATACCTTGTCTAGCCAGGTAACAGTGACAGGACCAGATAAAATGGCCTGACATTTTACCAAGGGAAGTTAAAATTACATGTTAGGAATATTGTATTGTACATGTAGGAATACATATTACATATCAGTTTCTTCACTGAGATGGTGAAGGCATTGGAAGAGGATGCCCAGAGAACATCCCCATGTTCAAAAAACATGGGGATGTGACACTTTGAGACATGGTTTGCTGGTGAACATGGGGGTGCTGGGTTTATGCTTGGACTTGATAATCTTGTAGGTCACTTACACCTTAATGATCCTATGATTCTAAGCCAATAGGCAGCACTTTTTTTCTAACTCACACTAAACAGCAAAAAATGATAGTTGTGTTTAATTTCTGATGGGTGTTAAATAATTAAAATAATTTGAATTAAGCTTTCTTTTTAAGAAGCATAAAGGATCTTGACAACTTAAACATGTCAAGGGGATGAAAAAAAAAAAGAGCTTGAGGAATAAAAGCCCAAGAGCTTGCACTGACTTGTTTGGCAGCTCTCTGCTGTTTCCAATACTTTTCTCTCTAGGCCTTTTTCCATAAATATACAAGGCATTTAAAACACATGCGTTACACTGTGCACTGACTTCTAGGTGATTTGAAGGATATGACCCTAAAATGCAACTTCTATTCCACACTCCAGCCTTATAGCTCCATAGCCCCATGTAACACACAGTGTAAACATCCAGCCCACTCACACTCAGTTCTCTGGTGGGGCTTTGCCGCCAGCTAGCACCTCTCCCAGGAAAACATGCTGGTGATACAGAAGTTGAAAGGTGATCCATTCCTTGCAAGAAGAGAAAAGTGAGCCCCTGCCAACTCTGCAAGCTGCACCAGCAGCTACTGCAGCCCTTGCATCAGCATTTCTTTTGTTATTGCACTTGAAGCTTTGCAACTATCCATACAGGAAGTCCAGCCGTGCTGAGGGTCACACCACCTGCATTTTGGCCACAGTACTACCTCCCTCCCAAGACATTCTAAGACATCTGGCCAACATGTCTGTGTCCTCATGCAGTCTGTGACCAGTGCTGCTGTCCCAGCAAAAGCCCAAACTCTGCTTCAGGCAGTTACCAGCATTCCCTGCTTTGCTTGGGGAAACAAAAAACATTATCTTACTGAATAAGCTGTTCTGCAAGTGCTGCTCTGATAATCTTTGTGGTAAATTTACAGGGGAGTGCTTTGCCTGGCATGGCCAGCACAGCCAGCCCCATGCAGGTTTATCCTGGAAGAGAGAAGTATTCAAGTTAAAAACCAGTAGTTGCAGTCAAACCTGCGGCACACGGGAGCACTTTCGGAACAAAGAGGGACATCCAGAACAACTCACCAGGACAACATCACCTACACTCCTTCAACAGCAGTGACATTTCTCTAGGGAGCACAGGCACTTTGCAGCCCTTTATTTACTCAGCCCTTTTTGTAGTTGTAAGTGTCAGGAACTGGGCAGAAGGAAGAGGTCTCAGCATCTCCCCTTCCAAGCTGCCACGTGAAAAGACAGAGGAGCACAGAGCAAATCCATTTCAACACAGACCCTGATGCATTTGCAAGGAATAGATCATGCCACAGAGAGGCTGCTGGCAGAACAGCCAGACACACACTGCCCACTGAGCCACCCAGCCTTGGTTCCTGTCCCCACAGCCCTCAGCAAAACCACAGGCAGACCAAACTTGCAAAGATGACTTTGTTCTTTACACCAAAGAGTGGCAGCTTGGAAGAATCTAGACTGAAAAAACTGGACTTCATTGCTAAATTGCAATCATTTTCTGTATACATATGTGGGGATGTATATGTTTTTCTACTTTAGGCAAGAAAACAAACACTTTGATAACTGGATTCCAAGACTGGAAAAAAATCATGATTTCCACTTGGGCCTCACTAGAATACTTTATGACTAGTATCTATGAGTAAATATTGAGAAAAAAAATAAACCACTCTGAAAATTGATGTAGAAGAGATAGAAAGAAGATAGAGTTAATAGCAAAAAATACCAATAAACGTCATTAGAGCATAAACTAGTAAGTCAATATGCCACTAGAGTAGAACCCTAACAGGGCCATGCTCTAGCTGAAATCCAGGCCTCAACATTGCCCACCTATTTTGTTGTTTTACATCCTCTTTCTTGTATCTTTAAATACTCCTTTCCTCCTTGGAGTGCTGGATAACTACACATAATGTCTTTATTAGATTGACTCCAAAACGGAACCCAAGAGGACCACAGGAAGAATACATGCCTACAACCAAGTGCAAATAACTCTGCCAGCACCTACTAGGCCCTACTAAAGGCAGTGTTTGCAGCTCTTGTCACTTGCTTCTACTCAAATTAGTTGCTCTTCAAATATCTGTATCATATAATTAGGAAGTACAGCATCACCGAGAGAACATGGATTTTGCATTTCTTGACCTTTTTCCTACTAATTTTCAGCAGACTAATGTTAAAATTTTACACCATGCAATGCAGAGATTCCAGTTCGGAATGCACAAGTAAGACTCGCAGATATATAGGTAGTGGTACTAATTAGCATGAAAACACTTCAGCCAACAGACTAGATGATATCTGTATTCACCTGGATGACTTTATTCATTAAAAAGATTTTATTTTGGAAAAAATATGTCCAAGAAGTCCTTGTACCTCAGCTATAAGAAGCGTTTCATAGCACAAATGTCCCATTACCAGTTACCGAGGTTATATCCAATTGTCAGAAAGACAACAGTTACTGCTCTGCAGACACTCTGTTCACTGGGATACATAGAGTAAAAAATTGCAAGGTCATCACTGCGTCAGTCCTGGTCTGTAGAAAGTATAGTTTTCATTCTGTGTAATTCGTTGCAGACATGATAAGCCATATACAGTGGTACCACCAAATTTTTTTAAAGAATGAGGTCTGACTCCATCTTCTCTGTAACTTCCTTAGTCAAGACTGGTTGACAGGCTTGTTAAAAAATACTGTTATACAGAACTATCTGTTTTCTGTTTTAAAAATCACCTTCCTAGAACAGAGTACACCTTGTGGGTTTGCTTTGGAAAGAACATGGCCTTGGGGCCCTTATCAGCAGTTTCAGTACAAATGGCTAACATGGAGCATCACCTCCCTCCTGCTGCAGCATCACACCTGGGCAGCCGGAGCTGGCAATCAGACCTTTGCCTGCAGCACAGCAGATTAAAAGCTTAGTCCCAAATTCATTGAACACTCATAAAGTCCATTAACTTCAGTCTCTGGTTTGTACACAAGAGAAACACCAGCATGAGATGCGAGGTCAGGAGGTGGCAGAGCTTTGCTTTGATTTGGCGTGACTTCCTTTCCTCACGCCAGTGAAGTTCACATCAGTTCACATCTGCACTAGGTGCAGAGCTTACCACGTATTTACTTGTAACGCAACACTGTCCCGAGGGAGACGCAGTGATCACCACGGAGTCGAAGTGGGAAAAGAGGAAGCTTAATTTTTTCTACAGCTTATATAGATTTCTAAAAAGGAGACCAGATTGGAAGACTGAGGTTAAACCTCTTCAACACCACTGGTTTTAGAAAGTATCCATCAATTGTCCTTTCACAGAAAGGAATCCAAAAACATGATAAAAGTTCTATAAACATTATTTTGTTTACATGAAATTTCTGACTCCAAGACTGAAGGCTGGGAAACAAGGCGACATTTACTTATATCAACCACGTTACCAGTGTTACCAATGTGTCAATAAGAATAAAAAATACTTATATCAACCATGTTACCAATGTGTCAACAAGAAAAAAAATAAACATTTCAACTGTTCCCTCCAACTCCTCATTCAGAAACAAGTTCAGTGCATTTTTTGGTCCAATTTTTCTTTTTTTCTTTACCTCTCCAGGATGACTTAAAATATTGAGCAATGTTAGCAATCATGGTTAGGCATTCCTTCAGAAAGCAAAATGTCCATGTCCCAGAAAGCATACTCTGGCAGAAAACAGGCACACAACAAAAAGCAGAAGTGTATCAGAGCCAAGCACTCTAACTCAGCTGTATATAAGTCAGAGGATGTAGGGTAGGATGGGGGATGTCATTTTCTTGCCCAATGAATGTTCTGTGAAGTATCAAAGCTCTCCTAGCAGAGCACAAATACGATGAAATGAAAACAAATGTCATTATTTTATTGTAAAACTATTTCACTTTTTTTTTTCTTAAAAGTAATCCTGATGTGAAGCAAAACTTTCCTGCTTTTTTGGCTATCTTCTTTGGGAACCACAGCTCTCAAATGTTTTCTTTCCTTGCTGGCAATATGCCCATTTGAATCTTGCTATATTCCACATCTGCAGCTTTAATGGTAATTCATACAGTATGATAAAGCCACAAAACCAAAATCACTATCTCTAAGGACATCTGTAATTTAGAAATTTTGAGGATGGAATGCTTGAAACTGGCAGGTGACAGTTTCTGCAAACACCAAGAGAGGACTGCATTTGTGTGTATCTATAACATTTTTGCTCTTAACTACACAAATCTTAATCCCTTCCTTGTCTGTAAGGCAAGGTGCATAATCTTAGTGACATGGATATTTGAGTATTTCCTAAGAATGCATTTGTTTGATGCATTAAAGGTTTTACCACAATTGAGTTAAATCAAGAGTCACACATCAGTGCCCATGGAACTTCAACACTACTCCAGCACTGTGCAAGGGAGCTCCAAGTAAAGCATTTGTGGTGGGACAGTACCTACATGGTCTAAGAAAACTGACTCATTACTTAGCTACTACAAAAATATCTCTATAAATAACATACTGGGGTCCATGACTACTTCCACCTGCCTTCTGGCCATGCAAAATGTTACAAGGCTGCTTCAGCACTCATATGTAACCCAAACAAGTCTTTTGGTTGTGCAACTTGTCCTACACAGGCAGTCTCATGATAGAGTCCACATAAGGTTCTGCATGACTCAAGACCTTAATCCACCCAACTACCCTGTCAGTAAAGCTCTTACATTCCTCAGCTGAGTTTCTACAACCTCCAGCACCTTCAGCTGAAGTGTAGCTGACTGGAATTTAGTTAAACAACTCTTTTTACATTTTCTAGCTCATTTTCCTGAGTTGCAGCATCTCATCACTAGCACCAGAGATGCTGAATCTAACAGAGTTTGCTCTATCACCTAAACAAGAAGATCTTAGGCCAAATAGCCCCCAAGCTGCAGAGATTAAGAGATTGCAGAAGTTCAAATTTGCAGAACCAGCCATTGCTTGGCAGAGTACTGACTTGAAGACAAAGACCATACATTCTTTGCAAAGATACCATCTGCCCATCGTTAGACTCAAATGCACAGATGGAATCCATCACTTGGCTCTGAAATCTATCACTGCTTCAGCTGCATGAGCAAAAAGCAAACACCCAACCTTCCACCTATAATAGCATACCCCTACTTGCCTCCTTTCATTTGTTCTACATTAATAAAGGACTTTAAGTTCCTGCTTACCAAGGAAGGAAGATCCATGCAATAGAAATGCTTATTCACATCTGCTGAAACTGTTGATTTTATGCTTGTTACAACTAAATAATTGAAACTGAAGCATCTCACAAGCAGGATAATGACTAAGTAAAAGAGGGTTGCTCTTTCACTTGTACCCTCACTGAAATACCATGGGTCTGGTTCCATATTGCTATGATGCAGGTAAGGGCACAAAATGAGGTGCTTACATTTAAGCCTTTTACTCAGAATTTTATCTAAAAATGCAAATATTTACACTTCACATTTTCCCATATTTGGGCAAAATGCAATTACAATTGCCTCTTTCAACAACAGAATAATTAACCCTTTCAACTTACGAATTGTGGGACAGAATATTTCTCTTCCTTTTGAAGCTCACCTACATTTGGGACCTGAAGGGTTCTGATAGCTTTTTTAGACAGAATAATTCTACGGATACTAACCTTTGAAGCACAATGGGAAAAAAAATGGACACATGTAAAATACAAAGTTGTGGTTTGCAATTTCATACAGTCCATACCAAAATATCATTATTTAAAAGGTATTATAAGAGACACACTTGTGATGCCGGCAATTTTAGAAGGTCTGAAGTCAGAGCATGAAAAATTGATTGCTTTTGGAGATAAGGTCCCTAAATCTGTATTTAGACACCTAAATCAAGGAGTTAGTGTGTAGACTCTGCAGACTCCTTTTAAGGCCACATTTTGTATAATTTTAATCCTAGCCAAAGTATAAAGATAAAATGAACGAATCATTTTGTAGTCCTGGTGTTTGCAAACTTATATCCTAGCAGTGTCCCCTTCTGCACAATCTTCTTCTAGGGGAGGCCAATCAGCCCAGGGATGAAGCAGAATCACAGCTAAAGCCCTGGCCCATCCCCTTCCTTCAGGCATGTGCAGACCAGAAAGCAGCCCCAGCAACATAAAAACACAGGGAAAACACTCTGGAGGAATCTGTTTTTCCCTCTGCGGAGCACAGCAACTTTCCTAAACAGTCTAGAGAAAAGGCAGAAGTGCAGCCAACAGATCAGCTTTGCCGACTGAGCTGATCCTCTCACTGCAGGGAAGAGCTGTCTCTGGGATAAAATAAGAATGCTATCTTCCATCAGCTCAAGCATACATTGCCAAAAAAGGCACAAAAAGCATATTGCAATGGTCTTAACAACTGACAAATAGTTTCATGTATTATCTCTGAATTTATCTCTCCAAAAAGAATTGTGAAATCTTTGTGAACATAGATGAAGGGGAGGTGGGGTGGAGCGGGCAGAGCATGCGCAAGGTGGTTTGCCTGCAAGACTACAGCAGAACTTGTTGATGTGAGAAATTTAAGCCCACTTGGGCGTTGAGTCATACCTTCAGATACAACACACACAAGGTTGTGCTTTTCTCACTTCATTTCTTTGAGCAGGTACACAGGAATCTCTGAGCAGCAATGCCAGTCTTGTATTTGCAGCACCACAAGGTAAATGCTGTGTTATCCTCAACCCACTGTTCATGCAAACCAGGCAGCAAATCATGAACAGTGCAGGTGAAATTCTGCCTGCATTCACCAGTGTTTGAAAACATGGAGGTCACATTCTCCTACTCTTACTCTTGGAATACAAGAGGCACACAGCCAATAACACAGCAAAGAGCAGCACCAACATACTTGCTGCCTGCACAGGAAATAAAGTGGGGCTTAGAATGAGGGACTAGAAGGGATACATGCTCCACTCATCCACAACACTGGCTTTCTTACCACAGCACTTGCTCCCTTGGGACCAGCCAGATTTACTATCAGTGGCAAGTTCTTGGACTGCATGTGAATGTTTATCTATGTAGATCAATGTGTCAAAATATCATCCAGAAACAGTCCCTTCAGCCCACACTCCCACTGGCTGGAGGCCATGTCACAGTAAGAGCTTGAATCTGCCCTCTTCTCCAGTACCTCATTAATGAGAACTCCTCCCTGGCCATTTGGGAGTGCAGGAGTTCTTTGAAGTTAACAGAGCTCATTGCCAGCAGCATGTGAACACCAAAACATGGGTAAAACAATCGTTTTACAGAGTTCTAAAATGTCAGACAAGAAGAAGGTTAGTCATTTAGCATTTTTTAAATGCTATCAGGATTTTGGACAGGAATTAGACTCCTGATAAAATTTCAGTATTTTCCCTAGATGGACCCACTTCCTGTCTGTTCCCATAAGTAAAGCAATTGCATTTTTCACATTTGTTATTAAATTCCTTCTGTTCATGTAAATTCTGCTTTGTGTTCAAGAAACTTTTATTTGGTACCAAACCACTGAGTGCATCCCAGAGAACAAACTCACACCAAATTGCACTATCACCCATAACACAGAACTGTGCATTGCTTGCAAAAGCACTTTATTTTTCTCTCACACACACATCAGAAGGTCGTGTTTGAGAAGATGGTGGTTTCCCTTGGAGGACTGCATTCACAACATGGGACGGGATGTTTCTGGCATGAGCTCTCCTGATGCTGAGTTGACATCTTCCTTGTTATGACTGCAAATTCCTATCACTGTAAACCTCACTGATGACTCATGAGAAAAAAAAAGCAAACAAAAAAAAGCAAAAAGAAAGGGAGAATGAAACCCTTTCAAGTGCAGTGTCTGTAAAGACACAGTGATACACAAAATATCTCAAATTTAAAAGCAAAGCAGTATCCACTGGAGAAACATAAAAGGAACTTTTCATTCCTAACCGCAAGTATTTGGGGACAATGAACAGAGAATTGTACGTAATCAAAGAAACTGCCTTTTAAAAAAGAACCTTATTCTGCATTGTTTGGGGAAGCACTGTTGAACATGACATCGTGCACATGCAACTATGGACAAATAGTCATATTTTCAGTGAACTAAGCAAAACAAATGGATTAATTCTCTACAGATATATCTAAATTATGAGGCTATCACAAACATTTACAGATACATTTTAATTATCTTCTACCTAAGAGTGTTAAAATAAAGACAACATTCCTCACTTACTTCAAATATAAGTATTCCCTCCTGCCTCTTACACTTAACAAACAGGATTTCCCTACTGCTTCTGATAGCTGAATGTTGGTGTACCTCTAGCCATGGCATTTATTCCATGAAAACCACTGTAAATGTTACCCCCAAAATATCTATCAAAAAAGGAACTGAAGCTTTACTGTCTATATGAAATATTTATTTCAATGTCACAGAATGCTCTTTTCTCTGTCAGTATTTGAACAATCACAAAATTTCCTAGGCACAGCTTCAGCCTAGAGCACAAACCAGTACCTCGTTATGGCTTTTACCTTAAACCCCTATCTAAGGAGAGCAGCACAGATACTGTTTCCTCCCTGACTTGCCTATTATGCCTTTGACTTGGAGTGTAGCTTCCTTGCTGTGCTGAGCTCAATTCCTCAGCATATTCCCTAAACAGGCACTTTTGGTCCAGTTGAGCCATGTATCCCAGTACATCACTGTGGGGAGAGGAATCACCAGCTCTGCATTTTCACACCATGGCACAGGTGCTGTTGCCCCCAAGGATTAGGATAAGAACATAGTTTAAACTCTTTTTAAACTGAATTTTATCTGATCTCAAAGACGTCTCTAAGAGAAGAGAGAAGCTGGAGGTCTGTTCCTACTGCTTCCACCCAGCATTCTGCCCAGGCAGGGCCAGGGGGAGAGGACAGAATGGAGGATTTGGCCAACTCAAGTCACTGGAAATAAGTAACTGTGATGCAAGGAAACTAGCACAGGTGTGCAGCAGGTAGTGTTATTTTCAAAACCACTGAAAAAAGTTACATTTGATCACCATTTCAAAGCACTGGAGATGGCAAGCATCATTTTTGTGATCTTTTGGCAGCAAGAGAAATCAATACCACTCAGTGTGGAAATGTCAGCAGAAATGCTCAAAAATCTTAATATTTTAACAATTCTAAGTTCTGAGGGACTCTTCTTTGAAAATCGTTGCTACAACAGCCTTTGAATTTTTAAAAACATATAAACCCAATTATGTTTTTAAAACACAAGGTAAGCTCAAAGACAGTGGTTTGTTTTTAATTTTTTCCATTTTCTTAATGCTGAAGTCAATTTCCTTGTGGCATTTTAACCCAACTGCAGGGGCACTGAAAGGGACTGCACCAACAGCAAAAATATATTTAATTGATTTTTATTGTTCAATCTAAAGGAAATTATTTTATACTTAAAAGCAACAGCATTATAAACTGCAAATGCAGAGATGTTTTGAAATTACAGTTAAAATAGTATCATTAAGACATGCTTTACTGATGTACTCTTAAGGCAGACATAAAATGAAGCTGTATCTTTAAATTCTCTCTACAGCACCAAATGTTACTAAACAAGCAAAACCAATTTCCATAATTTCCCTATGTCCCCTAAAAATGTTTTGAATTTAGCAGAACATGAATTTGGAGGAGATAAGGGAAGAGAGACTACATAGCCTCATCCAAAGGAAAAAAAAAAAGCCACAAAACTTAAGAGACCACGAGAGTCCTTCTAGCAGAGCTAAGTCCGGACTAGATAACACCATGAGAACTAGGATCACCAGATCTTCAGGATACTCAGAAATGGAGAGTACCAAAAGGAAGATGGTATACAGAGACTAAAATGTAATTTTTCTATCACAAAGTTTCTTTCCCCCAGTTGTCATGGAATATGTAAAATACACTACTTGTGTGTTCATATCCATGCACTGCCCCCGCTTCAGAAACGATGTCCTCAGGCAGCCCCTTCTTGTTAAGCTGCCACATGAAAAGGACAAAAATCAGTAACTACACATCACTTTTAAGTTTTCAGAGGTCCTATAAAATATTACAAATAACCAATTTGTGTTTCTATTGCTTTTAATATTCTCGCCTGCTTACAAATGCTCCTGTAAAGCTAATTGGACATCATGACATTGGTTAAAGAAAATGATTGAAATTAATATAATAGACTGCTGCAATAGAAACTTAAAACAATACACCCTTTCCCTAAATAATATAGAACTTTATTGACCTCTTTGAAACCAAAGCACTTCAGATATTGTTTGCTGGAAAAATTCACCTTTTCAACTTCAGTATGGCTCAGGCTTTTTTCTTTGTCTTCACATAATCCCTGATGGCAGAGGGAGGTGAAATTTGTGCAACGGTTGGTCAGAAACACAAAACTCCCTTTATTACACTGTTACCCCAAGAAACCTCACCTAGCCCACCAAACTGTCAACACCTAGTTGGTGACAAGGGCAACTCTTCTTTTGACACAGAGTACATACTTTTGAGAGCCTGTTCAAAATTCACTTTTTTAGCATGAAAGTACTCAAAAGCTGAAGTTCGTTCCTCTATTGCCTCTCCAAAAAGATGTCTCAGCTGCACGGATGAGAAAAGGAAACATTAGGCTGTGGATTCAAAGTAGCTGTCAAGAAACACAAACATAAAGCTGACTTAGTCGCGTTTTTAGGATATGTGTTCTGGGCCACCCCTTGGCAGTAATACCAGGGTTAACTCAAGTGGTAGCAATATTTAAAACAGCTCTCCAATCTTCCTTCTCCACCCAACTAAACAACAGAAAATCTTGTCAATAAATGAAAAACACCACACGTATTTAAGCAAGAGAAACCATCTAAACTTCCAACATTTTTCGTCCTCATTTTTTTTTTTTAATCCAAAAGATTTGTACAGCATTTTTAAAAAATAACTTACAGGATCAAAAGGAAAATAAATGCATAGCTTCAAATCCTTAGAATACAACCTCCCCCTGTTGTGGAAGAGTTCAAAGTCATAAAGTGCTGCAGATATGACCACACATCAGACAAATAATCTAGTAACTAACTTATTTTTCTGGTTTATTTAACAATATTCCAGGCGTAGAACATTAAATAAAAAAATCTCACAGACAATGGGTAAGACTAACAATGGTTTTTCTCCTTTTTTTTCTTTTTCTTCTCCTTTTTTTAAAAGAATGCTGAGACACATCAATTGAACCGACTACAACTTTATTTTGGATACCAAAAAATAAAAAGAAGCTGGAAGGAAGAGAGTAGTGCATTGCACTGATCTCAGTAAAACTGCTTGTAAGCGTCTGTTTATGTTCAGCCCTAGGAGGATGAAGATGGACACAATGCTGCCAGCAGGGAAAGGCCAAGTGTGGACCAAGGGTGCTCTGGGCTCTGCCTTGATTGTGAGGACACAGCTTTAAATGATGCTCATGTAAGACAAGACCCACACACTTCACACCAGCATTTGTGCAGGTCCTGGAGGGAGGGCTTGCAATGGTGGTAACAGCTGCTGCAAGTGAGGACTATAAAAACCGAGAGCTTTTCTGGCAGATTGCTGGGGTGTCACAGGAGCTCACGTACCTCGCTCCCTTCCATCATTTGATTTTGTTGCCCTCACAGATAGCTACATAGTTGTGGGATTTTAGGCAAGGCTGCATTTTGCACCTTGGGCAAATATATACACTCTTCAGTGGACATGGAGAGTAGCAACATTCAATAGGATGCACAGTGCTTGTACTTTGTACAGGTGCAAATCAGTTTTCAGGGGGCTGGAAAGTGAAACCCAGGCTTACCAACAGCCAAATACAGGCTGCACCTCCTGCTAACTGCAATTTTCCCAGGCTTAAACATTTTTGATTCTGTAGTTGCAATTACTTACTTCACTGTTCCTTCAGCCTAACCTCTGTCCTTCCTCCTCACTCACCCTTCCCTTCCCACCACCTACAAAGAACACAGAGGCCTCAAACTTCCAAAAACTATTAAACCAAACCATAAACAAACAGTTTGGCAATAGATTCAATTCCATTACCATTCTCATTTTCATATGTTCCTCATGTCTGTGCCCCTTTTACAATCCAATGTCCACAGGTGCCAACAGGATGAAAATAACCCAACTTTCTTCCTCCAGAAGAGTAACAGACAGATATTGCTCAACGTAGTTGTAGACTTAACACCAAGATGGAGGGGTGAGACACCAGTAACAGAAATAAAACCCCAAGCAAACCTTGATTGTAACTGGAAAACGCCAAGAGTTCTCCACTGCATCTCAAAAAAAAAGGTGGTGCATCCAACTTTGTGTCTAGCGTGAACTCTGATCATGTTTATGACTGCAGTATTTCATAAGAGGTGGGAGGGGGGGGGGTCTCAGGTTGGTTTCCTTTCTTTTTTCTTGTTTGTCAAGTTCTCAAAAGCGCTTAAAACACTAATGCTTGGAGACAAAAAGGGAGTTGTTACAAAACACAAGTAATCCAAAACAGTACTCAAACATTAGACTGGACAGGACTAAAGTCCCTACTACAAACTGAATCAAAAAGAGACAGGTGAAAAAAAGTTTTTAAGTGCTAAGATAACAAAAAACAATTTTAAAGATTCACTAAGTACATGTGAGGAAATGGAGGGGTCCCCTTCTTTTAAATATATTTACATAATATTAAAGCTTTTTATTTTGCTTTTCTTGCCAACAAAATTTTCTAGCTACCGTGGGCAGAGTCCCCATTAAATGAAGAGGTTAAGGATTTTATAACAGACAAACCGTTAGACCCATGGCCTGTAGACGTCTCCCTGCCCTCTCCTTCCCTCTCTCCCTCCCTCCCTTACCAAAGGGCTGATGCCTTGCCTGCTACACACCATGTGGCACCAGCCATGGCATCGGCACAAGGCGAAGATAACACAACGCTGCCTCCACCCCACACTTTGTTCCCACTTTGCAAAAGCACAAGAGACTACAATCAGGGCTTGCTTAGACACAAAGCAAAACAAACAAAAACCCCAATTTTGCCATTTAGCTGCTGTTAAATGGCAAAACTGGACTAATGTGGACACAGTAATACCAGTTTAAGTGTTTATGCCATTTACACTGCACTGGAAAGGAAAATAAATTATCCTGGTATAAATGCATCCACACTACAGCCTATGCCAGCACAGTATCAGTTAAAATAATAACCCATCAGTCCCCTAACCAACAGAATTATACCAGCTGAACTTTTCTAGCATAGACCAGACCTACGACATGAGGTAGTGAAAATCAGGCTCAAGATCTTTTTTTCATTCCATAGACACAATATATTCTAAAAATATTCACCGCTCAGATCTATGGATTTTAAAAATGTTTTAAAATCCAAAATTTAAAGCTAGCATCCTGAGTCACACAGGATTTACAAATGGAGGCATAAATTTTAAAAACTTCTTCAAGGTCCTAACTCAGGAAAATAATTTTATGATAGAAAGCACATAAGCATGTGTTTGTCTCCCACTGAAAGAAGTGGAAAGGAAGTACATGGATAAGTGCTTTCTGAAATCTGGGCCACAGTCAGAAATCACGGTCTTTGTAGAATTTATTTCCTCATTCATTTCAGTGCTTTTTGATCACAAGTCATTCATGTTTTAAGACAGTGGGAAAAACACAGACAGTGGAAGCTAAATCAAGTTTGTTACAACTGTTCAATATTTACAGCATTCATAGCATAAAACAGAAGAATTTTTGGTAACTTAAGACAAATACCTCTTTTCCTTGTCATTACATGTACCGCAGCAGTCCTGTTAAACAAACCCACTGTCTCGAATATTAAAGAAATTGTTGTTTATGTTTACCGAGTCATTTAAATTAAAAATCTGTTCCTGTTCCAAACCCCACTCTCCTTCATCTTCGTCCTCCGGTTCTGCCTCAGACCCATTGCGACTGTTTTCATACAAAAAGATCTGCTCATCCACGTGAGCTGGGGCTAACCGGTTTCTCTTTGCACTCACAACATTAGCAGAAGAACCAAAAAGGCGTTCAGGGAAGACCCTTGTGGCCAGAATACACCAGTATTTTTGAAGAACCTTTGGTAAGACTGGAAACAGCGCTAGTCGGTCAGACCACCACTTCAACGGGTCCTCATTCAAACCGAGGACTTTTTGTGACTTGAAGTTGCTCAACTCCTCAACGATTTGAGCATGCCATTCCTCCTGGTCTTCCACACCTCCTGTCTGGCAAAAGATCTCTGCGAGCATGTTGTTGATGACACTGGTAGGAGGAGGAGTAGAGGAGATGATGATTTTTTTCATAGGGGGCTCCTCTGAAACAGCGAAGAATTTCTCCTCAGTTCTAAAGCTATTTTCTTTTACCTTCTCCAGCAGGCTTTTTGCTTCTTCCACCACTCTGTTTTCCACCTGCTGCCTCTCAAAGGCTGAAAGAAAAGGCAGTTTCTTGTAGCGGGGATCCAAGAAAGTTGCAACATTGAGAAACATGTCTATCTCAGGCGTGTGCTGGTAGGTGGTTGACAACTCTTTAGCAATCACCTCCTTTGCCATGCTGATTTCTTTCAAATCATTCTCTTTGATGTTCAGAGTAGTATTCAGAAGCATGTGGAGAAGAGGCTTCACCATACTTATCGTTGGGTACTTTGAAGCAGACATCATCTCTGCAACCTGCTTGAAAGGCTGGAGCAGCTCCACCAGCCCTTCGATTGTATTCCACTCACTGGATTCCAGCATGAGGTGGTGGTTGTTGCTGTCCTCCACGAGAACAGCTGCAATGACAAACTGCTGCTCCTTGAGGCGCTGCAGCATAGCGAGCGTGCTTCCCCACCAGGAAACACGGTCGCTTACCAGCATGCAGTGGAGAATATTCTGCTGCTTCTGCTTTTCGCTCAGCATGTACATTGCGACTGTAGACTGCTGAAAATACTCCACCAGCTTTCGGCACCTGGCAAGGAGGTTGCAGAGTTTGGGGAGCTGAAAAGCTTGTTGTATTCCTGCATTAAAAGTGTGGCCCAAACAAGGCATCTGTACGGGAATATCTAGGAGAGAGCAAGCTTTTACAATGTCTTTACTGTAATCTGTTGTAGCACCAAAGACTTTTGTATTGATCCCCCACTCAATGAATGTTTCATAAAGGACCCGTGTAATGGTCTCTGCAGTGTTATCCTCCGGTACTTCGAATGTTTTCAAACACCGCGAGTTCACAGCCAGGCAGTTGGCAGGACTGCTGCTGAGAAAGTGAACTGCCACAGTTACATATGACCTGTTCTGGTTTTCACTCCTCCACATGTCTGTGGATATGCCACACCACAGAACCTCAGTGAGCTCTTTCAGCACAATTTCTCTAATAGCACTGTACTTTTCAGGAATTGCTTTTGTACAGAAGTACTTCCGGCTCGGAAGTTCATACCTGGGGTCTGCTGTTCTTAAGAGGGCCTTGAAGGTAGGTTCATCAACAATGGAGGCTGGATACATGCCCTCACAAATTAAGCTGATGACTGCAGATGTCAGCTCCTGATGTTTTTTGTTTTCGTAGTTCTGGTAGGTCTTCATGATGAGGCTATCTTGAACAACCTGCTGCGATGACTCCGGCTTGATTTTTGAAAATGCCGTGGCAAAGGCTTCCCTCATTTGCTCGGTGTTACTTTTCACAAACTCACAGAATTCATCGGGGTGATTTTTCTCAAGGTGGTAGGAAAGGTTGGACGTGTTTCCTGAATAGGCAATCTGTGCCATGCAAATACGGCAGTAGATCTTCTTCCACTGTAATATGCATCCTTCTGCATTGGTATCAAACCCAAAGTACTTCCACACTTTACTCTTTGCTCTCGGGTGAGCCACTAACTTTAGGTCTGATGGGGAACCTTCTAAACTTTTATTCTCCATTGCTTCTTGGCCACCGTCCCACTTTTTGATCCTTCACTCATTAATGAGTACCTGATAAAGGCAGTAAGATAAAGATACAATGAGAAAGCACAAGTTTGACCACGCTCAACTATGTGAAATCAGCGTTTCTGTGAATGCATCAAGAAACCTACTCACTAATTAAATTTGCAAATTTAAAGATGAAATTTGCAGGAAGTGTGACCTACAAGAAGCCCACTGAATTGTCAAAAATCAAAAAGGGTTTTAATACAGCCCATTCTTCTGTGAAACTGAGCTAGAAGACCTGAGTAAACCTTTTTTTCTGGAATTTCCTAATTCTGGGTAGAGAAAGCGTAACCACCACCACAGACTTGATAAATTACTGTCACAAAAACTGGTCATCTGCTATAGAATTTTCCTGCCTCTTAAGTTAGAACTAGACCAACATCCTCTTGCCTAAGAATTACTGAACTTTGCTGTTAACATTTATTTCAATTGAAACCTGATACTGAAGGACCAAAGGTTTTCTTGTTTGTTTATTTTGAAAGAAGTTTTGTTAGCTTGATCCAACTGTTCCACCTCTTGCTTAAAAAAATCAAAAAATAAAAAAATCTGCGATGCAAATTATGGAAATAATCTGCTCCTCTCAAATGTAAAGATGTTTTCTGACTGAAATAAAACAAAAAGGAACTTGAACCTATATGCAGATCAACAACACATATCTGACACCTATCCTGTCCTTCTCTTTCTGAAATCAAAGTCATCTCCTGAAGTATTAGTTCATAGTCATGGTTCCTGGAATTACAGTGAATTATAATTAAAGAAAAAGCAGACAGGGAAGCACTAATAAATGTTATTATCCACATCAGCTGGAAAATAATTTTGCTACATTTTGTTCAAAAGTTGACAAAAGTTGGGAGGGGATGACACTGAAGATGAGTCTGGTGATAAAGCAAGACTTGGCAATCTGTACTTCGATATCTGCACAGGAAAACACTTCTTGTGCAGTCACATGCAAGCGCTACTTGAGGCCTACGGTGCCTCTCTGAACAGTGCTGGCAGCTGGCACCCACCAGAGCTGATCTTACTACACCAAAAAGCCAAGTCGCAGCACAGCAGGATTGCACCCTGACACTTCTCTACTTCCTCCACGCCACCATGACAGCAACAAGCCCTTTTCCAGGGCCTTGGCCAGCATTGGGGAAGAGAAGAAAGACATTAGTTAGACATGGATGCAGCCTCTTCTACAAACTTCCAGAGAAAGAGAACAGGAGAGGAACATGAGGAGCATCAGACTGAAAACAATGGCATTGCTACTTCTCTGCTCCTGGGGAGCTGCACTTGTGTTCAAGCTCAGAAATCCCCAGGTGGTAAGACTGGCTGTTTAGGGCAGGAAAAAACAATCTGACTTTTTCACATTGCTGCAAGGGAATATTAAAAACAAACAAACAAACAAACAAAAACCAACAAAAAACCCACCAAAACAAAACAAAAAAACCCAGTATGGGTGCAAGCTTCTCTGGGGTGCTTTCTGCTGTCGGTGAACATTTGTAAGAAAAGAGTTTTCTCTCTGAACTACAGCTGGTATTTTGCAACATTTTCTGAATGTCTTGAATGGAAAACTAAAGACAGGTTAACCAATACTAAACATACTTATCTAAACACAGCTGTTGGTTTAGAAGTGGAATGAGAGGTTCAGGGGAAGCATTTTACTAGATTTGTTCTGAAGATTTAGTTCTGGGTGTAGACACTTTGCATTTTTTCCTGAGGGAGGGGCAATGTTCTGCCTACTAGCATGCCTTCTACTGTGATTCATTTAGTACCTTTAAGTTGCCAGGATAAACTATTGATTCAACATGGTAATGCTGCCTAATTCCAAACATGTGCATATCAACAGCACCAAGGTATGCAATCCCACAAAAACTGATGATTTTGAAAGACCAAGTGGTGTAATGTGTAATGAGGTAACCCTGCCATGCCATCAGATAGTGAACTGACATATACCGATACGTATTATCATAGCTTTTAGATTCCTCCCTTTCGATCCACAACATGGTGTCTGGAGGAAGTACAGAGGTTCATGGCATTTCATTAAATCTTACAGTTTCCTCTGCAGTTTCCTGGCAATTCCTGAAAGTAAGGTGGAAGGCACTGTAATAAAAGAGTTGATGCATCTTTAGCATTTAAAATTAGTATGACACACCTTGGATCATAAAAAGTTCATCACCAACTGACAAAGCAGAAGTTATTTCAGAGTATGGGAGTGTTACAGACTCACCCCACTCTTCATTCTTATGTATGTGGTAGCTTTGCCTTCATTATGTGATGTATCAGCCACTTGGCAATAGTGACCCAGAGTAGCATTGCCACAGCTAAGGATATGCCAGTATAATACAGCCTTTAGTAACAACTCAAATATAAACTGCTCATCATCCCTGCTTCTCTTCGAGTGTTATACAGCATAACTGGCATTACAAACACAAACCAAAAACCCCACACCTCTCATTTTACTCCAAGAAGAGGTACACTTTTCCATTTTCAGCGAAACAGTGTTGATAGCCAAGTCCTGGCAGAATCACCAGCAACCCTGATTTCCCATTTACAGGAAAGCACCTTCAGAGTAGCTGCTGTTTCTTTCCCTTGCCTCCTCCATGCAGCAGGCCAACACCACCAGCCAGTACCGGGACCGAGACTTCTAAGAGCCTGCAGAGAGGCTGGCTTTGCAGGGAGTTCTGCTGCCCCAGGAGGAGGAAGAGTCCAGACTTTCTGGCCCTAGAACCTGACCCTGCTGTTCTTGGGGCAGGCTGTGCTGTCTCCTCACACCTCTCAGACCCCCTGTCTCATTCTCCTAACACAAACCCATGACTTCCTCCCCAGGGCAGGTCTTGGGCCAAACATTAATGCTAGTGATGACTTGTGTCATGGAGGGCAACCAAGCTACCCTTGAAGGCAGGGCTCAGTTTCCCCACTGGCAAAAAAAATTGGTTCAAAACCCACACAACAGTCACTTGGATTGTGAAACTGAGCATGGGGATGTGAGGAAACGTGGGGTGTGCAGACACCTTACAACCTTAGCTCTGCCTGCCTGTGTGTACATGCACAGCAATGGCACCCTATGGGTATCCTTGTCCCACAACCTTAACGCAGTCAGCAAAGGGGCAACCATAAAGCAAGTGATTCTTCCTTCTGAAACTAACTTAGTAAGTTTTTTAGGGGCATGCGTGGGGAGAGGGTTTAACTGCTCAATGTAACTGCATCTTTGCCTGCCAACAATCCTTCCTACCTGGTCACTTCTCTACCCACCTCTTGATCTACAACCTGGAGCTCCTACGGCTTAGAGCAGGAAGTGCTCTCACTATGCTTTACTCATATAAAGTAAGACCCCTCAAAATATGAATCAAAATTAAGAGATGCATGATCCTAAATCAACATTTTACAATTAATTGTAAAGAAATGTGGTACAAATGAGGACACTGAGTAACTAAAAATTGAGGAAATAAAAAACATGTATGAAATTTCAGTCACTTTTAAGAACAGGAATCACCTTTAAGGTCTCCTTAACTTAATCCACATAACCGCCTTGTTTAGATACAGTTTTCTACACATTACAGGTTCCAAATTTAACTACAAAGACTTCAAAAGTACTATATAACATTCAGAATTTAGGTTTCGTCTACCAAATTTCAGTGAAACATTTACAGTAGAAAAAAATGCAGGAGGAAGATACCAAATAAATTCCTTGAGAAGCTTTTATTTATATGAAACATTTTTCTTATCAGTAAGATGACTTTTGGTGCTCACATTTCCACTGGTAATATCTTAGTGCAACAATTTATATTAGTTTATCTTTTATCAATCCACTGATTAAATTTGTGTTTTTAAAAAGCTGTTTTAACAAAGAACTTTAGTCATGCAGGGCTTTTTCCTCCCTCCAAATAATTAAGCACTGTAAACAAGTCCAAGCAGTAATTTCTAAGAAAAGTATTAATACTTTGAACCACTGAACACTAAAACTACATATTAGCAGTTATAATATTTATGCAATTAGTACTTGAAGAAATATTTTCAGGTTCTTAAGTTCCCCTTTATTTCTGCATTTTCCTCTATGTTGATTTTAGTCAGAGAAGCAGTCACTGACTCCACACCCTGTTTGTAATCTCAGCTCTGTATTTTCCCTCTCTGAGCTTCAAGATCAAAATTTCAGGTCAACTTCCCTACTCTGTGTTGAGATGAGGGACATTCACTTGAATGGAGAAAATTACTATTTTTTCAGTTTGCAACTCAAAACAATTACCAAGTTTTTGCACTGAACCTAGATTTCAGAGCTCAAACTCTCTCCCCCAGAAAAAGGTCTTGAATTCCATCTATAAAAATCAGATGAACTCCAGTAGGATGTGAAAGAACACATAGGTCACTTTTAAAAACACACGTGCCAAGAGCACACAACTCTTAACTCAGGGTAAGGAAAAATAAAAGTGAAACTAGTTTAGTTTACTTGGATTAAAATCCTGAGCATTTCTTCATAAGAAGGATAAGAAAGCAAGCTTTTCTTGGAATATTCAGAGGCAGAGACCAGAACCTTACACTCATCCAGAGAGCTAAAGGACAAGCCAGCAGACATCTCTCTCTTTTAAATCTTCCAAGTGAGATCTGCAGCGCTGCTGCACAGAGAGTGGGAACTCTGACATGGAAACTGGGGCCAAGGAAGCCAGGATCAGAGAAATGGCTATCTCTGCCTCCCTGTCCTGTACTGTCCTGTCCTTCCCAGCTCCCCTTCGCCACTTCAAGCTTTCTCCAGGAACGCACCCTGACAATAAAATACCCGTACTTGTGAGTGTTACGGACACCCCCTCGAAAAGACACACAAAATTTTAAACACACACGTCTTTCCAGACTACCCTCTGAAAAGGGCACTTGGGATTTTCTTACAGGAGCTGTAGTTTTCTGATCCAAGCTTGTTCTAATAACACTTTTGCTTTTTGTTGCACTGACATCACTATTTTGAAGTTATTATGGAAACAAAGTTCATCTGGGTAAAAAGGCTCCAGTTGTTAAGGTGAATCACTTCTTTAAGCAACGGCTGGACACTGCGAGTGAAAGCAAGGCAGCAGGTAACTGCCAAGCGGGAACTGTGTGCAAACAACTAGCTGAGGAGGAACCACCTGTCCTTGGAAAAAAACGTCTCAAATTAGGACTCAAAGAAAACTTTTCACATCTGTCAAATATGCCTGGGTCCCACTTAGGCAAGTGACATTTCCTAGGTTGGAACTTCACTGCGCTCCTCTGGCATTTCCAAATTCAAGGCTTTTTTTTTCAATAGCAGCAAAGAGCATAGTGCAACAAAACACTGGGTCACATTTTTGTCATGCTGTTTCTCTGTGGTTCGAAAAAAGATTTGGAAAGTGTTACACACCCTAGGCAAAATACCCAAATTTCCTCTGCCAAGAAACGCTAATGCTAGAAAAATGCTCAGATGACTTCAAACCATATGCACATCTGCCCTTTTTGTCACCAGGGTCCTCTCGTTTGTCTGAGGGTTTCATTGCCGCCTTTTGAAAATGAGAAAGGGAATCCCAGCAGAAGAATCAGGAATGAATAAAAAGTACACAAAACACTACCCAAGGATGCGACGTGTGATAAGATGAACATATAAGCTCCTATTGTGTGGTGTAGTTGTTCTATCTCCTTCTCAGTACTTCAGATATTCTCTATACCAATATCCTCATCCGCCTGAATTCCTTACTGAAGCACTAGGCCCTCTCAATATTACTTTTTTTACTGTTCCTCTGGTTTAAACTATCGACAGGGTCACACAGGCTCACTTGCTGATAAGGAGAGAAAGTTAAAGACATGGACTTCAATGAAGCTGTAGGGTCAGCTCTGATAATAACCTACACATCTGCCCGAACTCACAGTGTGCTTTAAGTTTATAAACTCAGAAACATTTTAGTGTTCAAGAGTAATGTGATCGTTGTTTTTCTGACAAACTCAAAGTTTCCCCTAAGTCAGCATTTAAGACGCTGTTGATCCAAATCAGAAAAGTGCAAAAACCTAGCTTCTCAAACCAGCGACTAACCTGAAGTCCCTTAGAATAAAACTACAAGTGCCACTCACTTGTCAGCTTAAAGGCTATCAGCGAGTGTCAGCCAGTATCAAATACTAAGCTTTTGGAGCACAGGTACGTTCCCCTCCTGAAGCAGCCGCGACAGGGAAGCCGAAAGCGGCGGTCCCGAGCGCCCTGGTGGGGTGGGGGCATAGCGGGCGGCAGGAGCGCCCGGACCGGGGGAGGCTGCCCGCCGCTACCCGCCTTCCAAGCACCTACCTGGGCTGAGGGAGGGAGCGCCCGCGCGGCTCTGAGCCGAGGTCTCGGGAGACACTGTCAGAGAGCCAAAAGAGAGGAAGAAGAGAAGCGGGGACCCCCGGCCCACGGAGCCCCCACGCCGCCTCCCGAGGCCACAAGTCAGGCCGGCGTGCAGCCAGGCGCCCGTCCCGGGCCCGGCGCCCCGCCCCGCCCCGCGTCCGGGGCG
>VZUI01066833.1:0-18309 GCA_013401135.1 Cettia cetti | reverse complement strand
ATGATGATGATGATGATGATGATGATGATGATGATGATGATGATGATGATGATGATGATGATGATGATGATGATGATAATGATGATGATGATGATCAAACACCCCGGGCCAGGATGTCCAGGAACACCTATTGATAAGTCCAGAGCCTGACATGACACTGTCCTGACAAATTACTCTCTGAGCTTGTTTGAACAGAGCTTGAACTAGATGAGCACAGAGTTCTTCCAAGAACAGAGATTAGGTGATTAGCTTTTGGTTGATTTGGTTTCCAGGAGACTGCGGTGTCCTGGACTATTTTACTCTGAAGAGAAAGTTTAGAGAAAACATACATCTTGAACCATGCTTTTTATAAAAATGTCAAAAGAACTTTCTTTTCATATGTCATGGAATAAGAAGGTTTCTGAGATTGAACAGTTAGGCAGTATACAAAACCAATTTCCTACTCAACTCTGATGGCATAAGTGTTCTTGGAAGAGAATGTACTTGTGGAATATTATACAAAATATCAGCATGATGTCCTTGTTACGGAACTGGTTTGCATCAAGTTTTTACCTTGAGCTATGACTGAATTAACTCAAGCAATAGTAGTGACCTGGTGAAGCACGAACACAGAGAGGAAGCAGCCTTATCTGACCCCTCTATAATATTACAATCTTGAATGTTATTATCATTTGAATTTCTACCCTTACCTTGGCAATTCAAGTGATCTGAGTTTAGATGATTCTTCTACTGAGGTTTTTCTGTGTAGATGGAAGTGCAAGAATTTAACTGTATTTAAACTGTATTTTGATTTTTGAGAAAATAAGCCTTGTGAAGAGAAGACAGTTACAGTAACAAATTTGTACTGTTGAGTTCATTCATAAAATAATATATTTGGGTGATTGGCTTTCTGCTTCTCAGTGTGATTTACTTTAAGTCTTTTATTCATTCTCCTTATTTCCTTTTTTATTTTCCAACATTCTTTGAGTATTTAGATAGAGCAGTGCCTTCTAAATTATAAAATATGTCTTTAGCAGAACTCTCCATATACATTTATTGACACAGTAGTTTGTGTAGGCCTTTTTTGTTAATGAAATCATGAGGAACAAACACAGGAAGACCATCCTGAAATTATGACTTTTGTTGTGTGCACTTTGTTTTGCTTGCATTTGTCAAGTTAAATTTTTACAATTATATACAAGAAGTTTTTGATTATTGTTACTTAATAGAATATAAGCATCTAACTTGAGCTGTCAATTTGTTGAACCATGAACTATGTTCATGGTTCAACAAATTGACAGCTTTTGATTGCAAGAAATTGCAATATTTTAAATAAATCACCATAGATTGCAATTTTTCCCTATCTTCCTGCAACAACATTATTCAAGGCATTCCCTATATAAAACCATAGGGATTCTATTTCCCAATTGACCCAAAGAAATAAAATAGAGCATCTTCTTTGTTTTGTCGTTTTCTTCCTTTTAAAAATTAGTCTGAACCAATAGATGCAAATGAAGATTCTTTGTTAGGGACTGTTCTCAATTACCTTTACTTGGGAACTTAATAGATACCTGTTTGCAAGGTAACGGGCTGAAAAATCAAAGCTAGTTCTTAATTTTCATAAAAGCAATTAAAATTGTGAAGTTAATAATTCCACTGATTTTGAGTCTTAAGATCAGGCTGGATGGGGCTCTGAGTAGCTTGGTCTAGTGGCAGTTTCCTTGCTCATGGCAGGGGGGTTGGAATCAGATGATCTTTAAGTTTCTTTCCAATCCAAATCATCCAGTTGTTCTATGATTTTAAGACACTTCAAAAGATTCTATGCTTTACCTACTTTGTTGATAAGTAACAAAAAAAGTACATGGGGAAATGTAAAATTACTATAAGCACATAGTAAAGGGGTTTTTTAATTACTTATTTCAACTCAGAATGGAGTTGGACATTGTGAGTGTTCTTCTGCAAAAATCACCTCAACAACCAGCAGTGAAAAGTCAAATAGAATATTAGGTATTATCCCAAAAGAGATAGAGAACAAAATAATAATTGGCATGTATTTAAAAGCCAAGGGGAGTATTCTTTGCAAAAATGTAGAAATAAAAATTGCAAAGTAAGAGGAAGTTGTATAAATAGGTTGAAAAAGAGCACATAATTAAATGGTATTAACTATGAGTTTCTAATCCTAAATGCAACTGCACAAATGGAACCTTTGTCTAAGAATATCTTAAACTTGATTTTAATGAAGGAATATTAGCAAAATTAACAGATCACTGTTAGTCTTGGTCTTTTTCTAGCAGTTTCCCTAACCATCTCTTTCAAAGTGCCATCAGATAGGATACCAAGGTAGGTGTAGAACTAATATAGAATGTATGGCCATCTTTCCCTGTGCCAAACAAGGTAAGAAGCTGTGGTGCTCACATGTTTTTGTTTGCTTTTTGTTTTTTGTTTTTTATTTTTTTTTTAGTTACAGAGCTAAAACTGGCTATATTTATGTATTCTGAATAGAGAGTCAAATATTTATTTATTCTGAATACAAACTTTCTGGTGTGTACTGCTTACTATTGGGCAAACAGAACACCCTAGTAAAATTTAAGCCAACAATAGCAAACAAATAAATAATAACTAAAATCTTGTTCATGCAGTAGTTTAATCTTGATGAACTAAAAGGATATGAGTTCTGTACCTTGGGTTGCAATTTCAAAGTACGTTATGAAGATTTCAGAAGCTTTTGTGATGTATTTCTTGTTAGTGTAAAATACAAGCACATTTATCTTTTACTGTTTCCTGATAGTGAAGTGCACATTAACATTCTCTTAAAGTAACAGTCATGCCTCCAGAATTGTGTATTGCCAAGTTTAGTATTGCCCTGCTTATAAAGTTGCTTAGAAACAGCTTGAAGGGCAAGAAGTATACCCCAACAAGAAGGATGAAATTGTTTTCCCCTTAAACCATAGCTGGACTGCTTTAAGGCAGCTCTGATCCCTGACCATAAAAATATCATATAAAATAATACCTAGAAAAATTTTAAAATAAAATTTTGATAGAAGATTTGTGTTAAAATTTCTCTACTTGTAGCTTAGTGTCAGTCACAGTGTAACCCCAGCCAGCAAACAAATAGAATGCCGCCTCTTGCTCACCCCCTCACCTGTGGGATGGAAAAGTGAATTGGAAGGGTAAAAGCTGGAAAATTCATTAGTTGAAATTAAGGACAGCTTAATAGGAAACAACAAAGCCTCACACACAAGCAAAGAAAAGCAAGGAATGCATTCACTGCTTCCCACGTGCAGGCCAGTGTTCAGCCATCCCCAGGAGAGCAGGGCCCAAACAAACATAGAGATATCTTTGGAAGACAAACACCATCTCTCCAAATGTCCCCTCCTTCCTCCTTCTTCCCCTACTTTATATGCTGAGCATGATGTCCCATGGTCTGGAATATCCCTTTGGTCATTTGGGGTCACCTGTCCTGGCTGTGTCTCCTCCCCCAGCCCCCTCACCAGTGTGGCAGTGTGAGAAGCAGAAGTGGCTCTGTGTGAGCTCTGCTCAGCAATAACAAAAACATCTCTATATTATCAACCCTGTGTTCAGCACAAATCCAAAGCACAGCCCCATTCCAGCAAACATGAAAATTAACTCTGCCCCAGCCAAGAGCAGTACAATGTCATTCAGGAATACTTAAGTACAACAAGGAATAACTGCGTTATTATAGAAGATTATATTCTGTTATTTTGTTTGCTTTATTTTATTTTATTTTATTTTATTTTATTTTATTTTATTTTAGTTTAGTTTAGTTTAGTTTAGTTTAGTTTAGTTTAGTTTAGTTTAGTTTAGTTTAGTTTAGTTTAGTTTATTTATTCAAATGACTCTGATAGGTTTTTCTTTAAGAAAATGAAACCTTTCAAGTGAGTTAATGCAAGATATTCATCTGCTTGCCTAAATTTGTTGTTTCTTGGTTTTTTAAGTCTAGTGAATTTTATAAAATTCTAGAACTTTATGAAAGTGTATTTAAATTTACAAGTTTTTAGAACATCATAAAAGCAAGAATGGCTTAACTGGATTACATTTAAATCAGAAATTATTTTTTTTCTCTCTTGGTGCTGCTAGAGATCTCTATCCAAACTGATAATTTGTACTGTTATGCAATTTTCAAATATTACTCTTTTCTATAGCTTCTTTAGGATGGGATATTTTAATATAATTCCTATTCCTTTAAAATTTATTTTCCTTACAAGTTAGTAAGATTATTTTGCTACTTAGTTCCACTCATAGAGAAAGGATAAGGAGACAAGTTAATCCAGAACACAGCCTTAAAAAACCCTGTCGTCTCAGAACATTAAAAAAAGAGCATTTTGGATGCATGATACTGGTGGGTTACATGCTTTTATTCCTTCAGCTTGAAAAAGGTTTTCTCAGGTAAGTCACAAAATATATTACCTTAAAACTCATTTTCAGAAATGAGTCTGTATCTTTTCCTCATGTTATGTTCATTTTGTCCCAGCAGCTAGGTTTCCTAAGCTTGTCTTGCATGTAATCAATAATCATGGAACTACCCTCATTTATACTTTCTTGCTGGAAGGAACATTTTTTTACATATTTTTTCTTCATCTAGACTTCCCTAGAATGTGCTAATTTCTTATGCTGGTAATGGATAGTCCTTGCAAAAAATTATCCTTTAGTTGTGGCAACTGGGAAATTGTAATGCTTCCAGACATGTGAATAACCTGAAAAACTCAAGTCATCCGATATTAATGTTGTCAAAGGATGATAAAAATGAGTAGGGTAGTGTGTAGAAAACCCCAAAACTACTTCAGTGACATTGAGGTTAATGTGTTTTAATTTGTATTTCTGAGGACATAATATTATACCTAAGCTTTGGCACAGTCCCAAATATTTGACATAACTGGCATAAGGAAAACCTGGTGGGATGAGTCCCTTGACTGGAGTGCCCTGCTGGATGGCTACAGGCTGTTCAGGAGGGACAGGAAGGGCAGAAGAGCTGGAGGGGTGTTTTAATGGATGGGTTAAAATGCATGGAGCTGAACCTGGCAATGTCATTTGAGGCAATATCCAATCTAAAAAAGTTCAAAACAGGTACTGCAAATACATATTTTTATTTTTTTTTAAATAAAACAAACAAACAAAAAAGCATTTTTAGTATATATTGGGGGGGTTTGGCCTCTGTATTTTTATACAGAGGCCAAATCTGTATTTTAGTGTATATGCCTAAGTAACCATATGACCTGCTAGATAACTCTGATTCTTAAGAGTGGAAAAATAGAAAATAAATACTTGTGGGTAAAGCCTTGTACTCAGAGTTGCAACTGGACTTTCATTAAAAAATATGAATTTCCTTTTTGGGAAAAAAATTACCTCTGTACACTACTTTGCTGTGGTTATGTATTTAAAAAAAGCTCCACTACCACAGGATCCCAACATTTTGTAATGTGCTTGTAATGCTATGACCCTATTTTAGAATATCTATTGGAAAAGATTTACAAATGAATAGTTTATTTCCAGAAGTTGGATGAGATCAGTGAAAGGATTTGACCCCAGTATTTCTGGCAATAAAGTCTCTTGTTCCAGGATCTGAAAGAAAATTGTTAACATGAATATTTTGTCAGCTTCCTCTTGTATGTTCCTGTCATAAAGATGCATTTACAGCAATAAGTAAAGTATCTGTTTCAAAGCTTTCATTTATCCTGAAAGATTTGACATATGTGATGCCATATAACACTTTCTTTAGTTAATGGGATGGCAGAAGCTTTTTTCCATGTTAGGAACTTTACTTTTTTTGTATATGTGCATCTCAACTTCCTTCCCATACAGAGGCGAGTATACCTGAGTACACATCACAGAACTTGTTATTTGGCTAACAAAATAATTTTTCAATAACAACAATTACTATACAATTACGGCAAGCATGGGTGAGCCTTTGTTTCTTGATTTTTCAAGTACCAAGTTGAAAAGTTACAACAATTCAATAACAACAATTACTATACAATTACGGCAAGCATGGGTGAGCCTTTGTTTCTTGATTTTTCAAGTACCATTAACAGGCTAAATCTTGTACTAACATTTTTGGAACATTCTGACAAGTATGTAGTGTAGTTATGAATTCCATAGGATTTGAAATTATTACTGAAAGAGGTCCTCCTACACAACTGACAATGCATCATGAAGTTGAAGTGGGAGTAGTTCTGCCTTACTGAAGCCCATGAAACCTGGGTCTGTACACCTATGGGTTTTTCATTATATGTGCAGCAGTGAATGCAGTACTCCTGGCATAATCTCCTATATAAACAGATCTGAATTTCAAAACTATATCATCAATGTGACTTTGAATAACTTGCTTCAGTTATTTTTTCCCCTGCTTTTGACATGATGTTTTTATTGCTGAGCATGTCCCTATTTGCAGACAATTTTCAAAAAATATGCTATCAGAAGAATAGTCACTGAAGATAAAAAAGAAGAGCTTATGGGAAATTTTCTGATTAAAACAGTGCAAGACTAAGAAAACTATATGTCTGTCTAATATATCTGCACCTGGGCTGAAGACTTCAGAAGTGTACACTAAGTGCTGAGGCTGGAGCCTTAGATTTTAGACCTTTGGGATAAGTAGACCTACTTAACCTCTGAGATAGACCTACCCTATTTCTTTCCAGGAAAAAAATGACAGGACAAGAGGAAAACAGCCTTAAGATGTACCACAGGAGATTTGGATTTGACATTAGGAAGAATTTCCTCACTTGAAGGTGTTGTCAAGCATTGCATCAGACTGCCCAGGAAAGTGGTTGAGTCATAACCCCTGGAGGTGTTGAGAAGATGTAGATGTGTGGATGGGGTGCATAGAGTTGTGGCTGCTGTTGGACCTGGTAGCTTTAGTTTTATTATTGGACTCAAAGATCTGAAAAATCTGTCCCAAACGAAATGATTCTATGATTCTTAAAAATGCAGCTCAGGATCAAGGACTGTTTACTGAGTCCTTGATTGTCATTTTTCTGCTAAGTTGAGAATAAACTCGTGCAGATGAGTCTGAGAACCAGAAAGTCTGGTAGGAAATTCCCAGAGTCTCTGGCTCAGAGACAGACATGTTGGTACAGCATTATTTTTGTCATCAGTTGCATGTTGGTGCCTTACAAATCTCTGTCGTATACACCACCAAAATGACAACAGTTTATTTGAGGAGATGCTTCCTATAAAGTAAACCTCACTGGATTCTTCTTCCATCTGTATAGTAATGTGATTTTTTTCATTTGTTTGATATTGGTAGGTCCATTCTTTTACTGGAATTTGAGTCCTTTGATTTGTTCTCCTAGAACAGGTTTTTTCCTGTTCTTTCAGCCTTCCTGTGCTTCCCAGGATTCATCATTCTTAAAGGAGATAAAGAACCCTTTACTGTCTTTTAAACACTTTTTCTGTGAAAATAATTTGTTCTGTTGAATTAATTTTTTTCCTTAGAAAACTCTACGTATTGATGACCTGCAAAGTATTTCCTTTTCATTTGCCTCAAGTATATATAATTTTCATCCTTCTAAATACATAACAGGAATAAACATGGATATTCCTTGTACTATTAACCATTCCAATTTTTAATTCCATTAACAATTAACAATTTCAATCTGATTAACTATATTATTACTGAATTTTAAAAAAAATAATGTAAATGAGTACTTTATTTATGCTCAGATGCATAATCACATTTTAAATAGTGTAATTATTTGAAAACAACTGGAAGAAAGATCGAGCAAAAAATTATTCTGAACACACATAAGACACTTCTTTCACTAAAAATATTTGCATCATAAAAAAAAGGGAAAGAATAGCCTGACAGAATAGAAGTTAATTTTATTTAACTATGATTTTAGGAGTATGAATCATCATTGTTTTCTCCTTTTCCATACTGCAAGTAATGAATAGCAATAAATCTAGTCACAGAGAAATGCATCATTGAAACGGTCTGTGAATAATATATTCTCATTTACTTTTTAATAAAAATTAGAGAATCCAAGAGCATTTACTGGTTTGATAGTTTCCTTGAGTTTTATTTTCAAAGTATTTAAATAGTTATTGGTGAGAAAGAACTGAAGAGAATGTAGGAATGGAAAGCAAAGCATTGCTTGAAAGAAGAGTAGTGTATTTAGTCTAGATCTAAAATAGCTATGCATATAAATAGTGGTTGTGGATCTCAAACACATTCACAGGCCGATGGGAATTTTATCAGTTCTTCAGGTGTAGAAGCTAAGACATGGTGATGGTGAAAGCATTGCCATTAACACTCTGAGTAAGGTAGAATAGAAAGTCCAGATAATAATACTATCAAGCCAGCACCTATTCTTTGTGTCCTGTAAATATATTACTGGTTCATAAAACACTAAGTACCTTGCCAGAGTCTTTTTAGAGGAACTGTTTGAACACTTAAGGTAATAGTAAATAATCCTATGTCATCTTTTAATAAAGCATAAAATCGTTATTTCTTATTCTAAGTAAATGTATAAAATTAATGTTTAGGTGTTTTCATCAAACTGTTCTGTTGTAAATGAGAGAATTATTTTGTACAGATGTAGGTAGAATTATTAGGGATTATTATTTTCTGACTCAAGCCAGTCTTGAGTCACAGAGCTGAGTCAAGAAGTTGTTTTGTAGGTGGGATAGTAACAACCCTATTATTCATTAGGAGAAATGGTGTCAAACCTCCAAAATGAGCCTCTGTTTCTTTGGTACCCAGCATGCCCCTGGGCTGCAGGTAAACAAACTGTGGTGGCTACTTTAGCTTATTTTCCAGATAACTTATGATTCAATTCTGCTATTGGATATGACATTGAAATGCAAGAACACAAGGCGCTGTGTCCTTTTTTCCCCCAAGTAGTATTCTTTTAAAGAACGTTGTGCTGGCATGTCAAAGTTGTTAGAAGAATGACTGCAGCACTGAGTTTTTTAAGTACTTTCATATTTCCCTATTTGTTCTTGGAAGAGAAAGGAAAAACTTTAGGGTACCAGTAGTCATTTGATTCATGTCACAAGATTGAGCTTCCATTGGAAAGAATAGGAAGCTGTGCTAGGGTGGTTTTGTTAGGGATTATTCAAGAACTGACACTACACACTTTGTCAGAGATGTATACTGTGATGCTTTTAAAAAATATTTTTGGCCAAACACTAGAGAAGGTTAGAAACAGATAATCTTATTAAGTGTGTCAAGTGGTCTGCAGGGAAGTGGCAAAAAAAACAGTCTGCATTTCAGTGTCAGGACTCTTTACTTTTTGACTTCTCTCAGGCTGTTTTTATTTTCTGGCAAACTTGTGATATGTGGCTGACTTTTGTTCATTAGGTTACAGCGGCTTATTTTTGCACAAAAATCTATGCCTAATAATGAGCAATTACTGATAAGAACTAAGAAACATGCCTGCTAATTAGAAGGCTAGCAAACTATCCCTTGAGCATTAAGTTAACCAACTAGGAAAAAATGAAAAAAGGAAACAGACATTTTAAATGTCCCAGCCCAGAGTCTGCTCTGGACAAAAAGTGTTGAAGTAAGTTAATTGGTATCTGAAAGGTTGCCATGTTCTAGAATTCTGTTAATTGGTTACAGGGCAGGGATTAACAGAGAGTCTTCCAGACCTTTAAGGTCAAAAAGAAAGCCTAATGTGTTCCATTTAACTGATTTCATGAACAGACACTTTACAGGAACATTCCTTTTCTTTTGTACATTCTCAGAGATAAGAAAATGTCAGGAGCAGAACTATTTCTTGTTTTCTTTTTATCAGCAATCATGGTCTTGGATCATTTTATTTAGCAGATGACACGCCTGCCATTCCAAAGCTTGCTTTTCATTCTTAGTGAGCGGTTCTGTAGTAATGACAGCACTGGCTTTTGCTGTGCTTGCTCAACAATTTCCTGATGGAATACTGGTATATATTGCCTAAAATTCTGTTAATACATACATTGTTTCTTAAAACCATGCTGAAAATTTAAGTAAATCTACCGAAGCATGACTCTCTTCTGTTTCCTGAGATAGATAAAATCATACATTTCTTGTTTAGATGCCTGAGTATTGGCTTGAATTGGTGGCCAGTTTTTCCACAAATTGGTTTAATTTTCATTGTCATTAAAATAAACACTAGGTGCCTATTATTTCATTTTCCCAAAATTTGGCTTTAATACTTATGTTGGAATTTCTTTCTGGCTTTATTCAGATCATATTCCTCTTCCTCTCTAATTTTTTAATAGGAATTGAAGAAGCTGCCCAGTGAGCTCACTTTCTCAATTCAGCTATCTAGTACTGACTGTATGTGGCACCAATTCAAGGATTTTTATGGTGTTTGGACTTGCCCCAAAAAAACCCAACTGGTGAAACGTATCAAAACCCCTCATGTGATAGACTATTTTTAGCTTTGATATCAGCATTTTTCATTTCTTGCAGAGCTATAATTAATTTAACTATTGTTTTAATTTATTCAGCTGTCTTAAATATACACTACGCACACACTGAAAATACAACCATGAAGTTAAACTTCTCCCTGGATGACTATAACACATTAATTCTTGTCGTATTTTTACAGTGATTGATTTTACTGTTGATTTCCTTCAGAGTATTTGCATTATTGCCTACTGTTTTATAATATTTGTTTTCTTAAATTATACTGTAGCTGAATTAAGAAAAATAGCTAAATTTTAATTAAGATTTAATGTTTAAAAATTAGAAACCATTTGCTTACAGCAACTGCTCAAGCTTCAAGTACAAATGGAGCTCTTATTAATGTTGCTGTGGTGGGTTGACCTCGGCAGGATGCTAAGTGCACACCAAAGCCATTCTATCACTCCCCTTCTCAGCTGGACAGGGGAAAGAAAGTTTGATGAGAGGCTTAGGGGTTGAGATAACCTAGGAAGAAGCTATGCACCACCTACCATCACGTGAAAAACTTGATCTGAGAAAGTTCAATATATTACCAACCAAATTAGAACAGGTTAGTGAGAAAAATAAAATCAGATCTTAAAACACCTTCCAACCACCCCTCCCTTCTTCCTGGCCTCAACTTCACTCCATAATTCTCTACCTCCTCCTCACCAAATGGAGCAGGATTATGGGGAATGGGGGCTGTAGGCAGTTCACCCTGTTGCTTCCACTGCTCTCTCCACTAGGGGAGGATAAGAGAGCAGTGTAAACAACAGGGTGAACTGCCTGCAGTTCTCACACTTTTCTAACACTCTTCCCCTGCTCCACCTTGTGGTGCCTCCCATTGGAGAAAGTTCTCCACAACCTGAGTCCTTCCCATAGGCCACAGTTCTCCTCCATCATGGGTCCTTTCCACAGGGTGCAGTCCTTCAGCAGCAGGCTGCTCCAGCACAGGTTCACTGTGTGGGCCGCAATTCCTGACAGCAAAGCTGCTCCAGCAAGGGCTTCCAGCAGAGTTACAGCTTCCCTTCAGGCATCTACCTGCTCTGGGCCTCCTCCAGGGGCTGCAGGTGATCTCTGCGTCCCCAGGGACCTCCATGGGCTGCAGGGGCACGGCTGCCTCACCATGGGCTGCACCAGGGGCTGCAGGGGAACCTCAGCTCTGGAGCCTGGAGCACCTCCTGCCCCTCCTGCACTGATCTGGGTGTCTGCAGGGCTGCTGGTCTCATATATTCTCATTCCTCTGTCTGGATGCAACTGCTCAAGGGGTTTTTTTCTCTTCCTGAAGTAAGTTATCTCAGAGGTGCTACCACTACAGATGGGCTGGGCAGTCTGTCTATCTTGCAGCTGGTTGGTACTGGCTTTGTCAGACATGGCAACAACTTCTGGCATATTCTCACAGGAGCCACCACTGTAGCCACCCCACACCAAACCCTCTCCAAAAAGTAAATTTTTGAGAATTTTCTCTTACAATGGTGAGCCGTTTGTTAAAAGTTTCAGAAACTTTCAGAGCAATTTTTTTTCCCTTTAAATCATTATCAGTTGGAGTTTTATTTATTGAATCATCTGCCATTCTTCTTTGACCCAGAGAATATTATCATTGCTTTAGATGATTAAATTGAAAAATAATGTTTACTAATATCTAAACTGAAGATTTAATTAGGGCCTCACTTTCAGAGGCTTCTAAGATCTATGGTGGTTGTTCTAAATGTTCAGCTCTTACTATTAGCATGAAATTACTGTAAGCAAGAATGAAAGACGGGAGTTGGGACACCTGAGATGAAATTTCTCCTATTTTTAGTCCAGAGGTATACAGTTTTAAATCTCTGATTACTACTTTTTTTTTTTTAATATTTTATTATCAATGTTTGGATCCTCAGTTCTTCCAAAAGGTAGATAACTTCTAGCGAAGCATACATATTGTGGGAAAGAAATTAGTCTAATGCAAAGTTTTTGTTCCCTATAGAGGTATAAATAAATATTTTAGATAGCAGTGTGCTAGTCTCATGATAAAAATGTCTTCTCTTTGCTTTTAAAGCAACAAATTGTTTAAATCCTTGAATTTTTTTACTATATTTCATCATTCCTTTTAACTGTCTTAATAATGGTTAATTCTCTATAATGTTTCTAATAAATAGTATTTATTAGAAACTAAGTTACAGAAAGGAAATAAAAGTGTTATCAAATTAATATTATGAGTATTTTCTTATATGGTGGATTTTTTTTGGCCTTCATCATAGGTTTCAGAAGAAACTCTGCATCACAGCACTGAGGATGAAGAGTCTTCCCAGGGAATGGAGCCCTATCTCGTACGGAGATTATCATCCCGTAACATTCAGCTTCCCCCCCTGGCTTTCAGGCAGTTAGAACAGGCAGATTGGGATAAAAGGAATGATACTGAGACTATCCCAAGGCCCACGACTCTTCCACTGAGGATACCTCCTCTGATTGCCATTACAGCTGCTGAGTCCAGCAGGTAAGATCCAGCAGTTCGATATTTATTCAACATTCCCTGTGGTGTGTACAGGGCTGCAGATGCTGCTTCTAGGAGAGAAGTCTATTTCTTTTCTAAAGCCACTAAATGAAAAAGTTGAATAACATAGCTGCAAATTTGTGCCTGACACTTGGTAATATTGCTTGTATAAAGCTTTTGGTCATATCTAGTAAAACTCTAAAAAAATTGTTTTCTGAACATTATTAGTACTTCATATTCCAAAAGAAGGTTTCTGGGGGCTTGATTAACCATTTATGATGATGAAGGGGAGGAGGCAGATGATGAAAGCAGCTTTTTATATACTGATTTTTTTTTCATTTATACAATTTCAAAACTAGTTTCAAGAAATCCTGAGGGTATTTTGTCTGCTCTTGTATATCTACATTATTTGTAACATAAATGGTTTGAAATTATTTGGTTATAGTGATTTCTATAGTAGTTTTTTCATATTACATCTGTGTCTTTTTATATAATACATGTTTTCCAAAGTAAACTTTCTGATAACATGCTATATTCTGTACTTATTTTCCAAAATATAAAGTGTTTAGTATGAAAGTTTTGCTTAGGCAGTACAGCTGCTTGGTGACATGATAATATATGAGGATAAGGTAACATGAACACACCAAGAGCTAAAATGCAGTACTTGAGAATTTCAGAATGTATGTTCTGAGAGAATGCTCTATTCTGAGTGTAGTGATGAAAAGAAGGTAGTAGTAGTTTTGAGTAGTAGTACATGAGTAAACTTGTAAGTATTCATTAGGGTGCTTAGCCAAAAAGCCAGCTAATATTAACATTGAATATAATACCACTTCCCATATTTTCTTTCCTCCTAGATACCTTTATTTTTTTAAGAAGTTAGACACATTCTTGAAATAAACTCATAGAAATACTGATTACATCCATAAAAATGTGAACATTTGGATTGTTTACAAATGAAAACATTATTTGGAGAGTTAAATGTAATGAAATTTAGTAAT
The DNA here is from genome assembly GCA_013401135.1 of Cettia cetti. NCBI lineage: Eukaryota > Metazoa > Chordata > Aves > Passeriformes > Sylviidae > Cettia > Cettia cetti. Next base: position 4,475 of record VZUI01066833.1, on the reverse strand, counting down.
GTTTTGAAGATAGATTGGTGTCTTGATGTTTTGGGTTTTTTATCCATGGAGTCTGGAGAGAAGATTATCTGATGGAAGAAAAATAAGTGCAATGCTTCTAGTAACACTGACTGAAAAGAAAAAAAAAAAGAAAAAAAGGTGTGATCCTGATGTGATACATCAGAAAGATTAGAAAGAAGAATGAAAAATATTGCCTGAAGAAAGTGGCTAAGTGATTATAAATTTCTGGCGACTGCGTTATTTCCTAGGCTGGACAAATACAATAGAGAAAGACAGTTCAAAGGTTACTCAAATAACAAATCTAAAACATTGTGGTTACTATGCATAGCTATCTGCTGTACTCAGAGAATAATTGCTTCTTTGAGAGCCTTCTCTGTGGGTATGCATCTCTCCTCAGCAGTAAGAGATAGCTTTGTACCTTGTCTATGCCATTTATTCCTGTGGTTGGTAGAATGTGTTTTGAAGCTGGACAAAACAAGATTTATTCTGAAAGTGACTGGGAAACAGCAGACAGATTGTTGAATGGAACTGCCAGGTTGTTTAAACAAATAAGCTAAACCTAAACACAACAGCAAAAGCAATTGTAATTTTGATCTTACTTTGTAATATAAAATGTTTAGGTTTTATGATTGTTTCTTAGCTAAAGAGCAATTAGAGGGATACAGGAAGAATATTGTTCAGGAAATTAAATTTCTCTAGATGTTTAGTGCTGTTTTTTGGTTGTTAACTCTCTCTCAAGCAGCTATGAATTTCCCATTTACATGCTTATTATGCCAGCCAAACAGCTGGAGAAAGCTACCCTTTTATCTGTCTTCTCATCTGCATGAAAGCACATAAACTTAGGGGTCCTATTATGTCTGTGAAAATGTAGCTTACCTCCCTTTCCTTTGAAACGTGCAGTTGAGGAAAGGGAATCCAAGTGTGGGTGTGAAGATTCTCTGTCTCCAGCCGGTAAATGAAGGTAGAAGAGCATTTGGGTTATAGAAACTCATTCTAAAGCAGAATTTCACCATTGAAAACATCCTAAATTATATATGTATGGTTTTGGGAGTATGTACTAAAGGATTCAAAAAATAGCATTATAAAGCCCTTATGCTTTGATTTAAATGACTGGAATGTACAAAATTAAAAACAGTGACAGTGGATGTAGTTTTAAAAATAAAACGTGTTCTATTCCTGGACATGCACGTATGCATGCATGTATACACACACTCCCATTTCATTCTCTGTCTCTCTTTTTCTCTCTTTATGCTGTCCCAGAACTGCTTCTGGTTGTGTGTTAGTTTGTAGAGGAATTAAAACAAAGTTTATATTTAAAAAAAATTAAACAAAAACCAAACAGTGGCATAGGTTGAAAGTTGGAAAACAAAAACAAACTTTCAGTAATGTTTTTTTTTATCTTTCATACTTTGTAAACTCCTACCCTTCTGAATCTGAGACATCACAATGCCTTGCCATTTCCTTCACCCTTCTAATTTCCTTCCATGCATACATGGAGCCAGATTCTTAATTTTTTCATCCAGGTTAGACTGAGACCCTAATAAAGATCCTTGTTAAGGAGAAGAATTTATGTCTCCTATTGAAGTATCAGATGCAAAAATGCTTATGATGCTATAGGAACAAGTGCTTGAAAATTGGTAGGCTGACACTGCAGCTGGTATCATCCTTAAAATTATGAAATGTAGTAATTGCCAGACCTTCTACAGGAAAGATTAGAAACAGGCAGAAAATAGCTTTTAATATGTAAGTTATTAATTATTATTATTGTTTTACTTTTATTCTATTATTATTTTTATATGTCTTTTTTACTTTTTATTTTTACGGGGTTTTTAAAGATTTTTATTTTATAAGCAATAACTTGTAAATATAGAATATTTAATGTGATATTTTATTGTAAGCTGGGATAGCTTGGCTATTTGGGGTGTGGTGTATGCTTTGGTCAGTTTTCCTCAAATAACTGTAAATTTACCAATGGCTTTGGTGTAAACAACAGCTACAATGACATTTAATATGGGTTGCACAGATAATAAATGATTGACAGCAGAATGCTTTTGCTTTCTCCAAAGTAGCTGGTATTAAAATGGTAGGGGACTGTTATGTATGGAAAGTTATTTATTTGAGGATATTTAAGGTTTTTATCTTACCTACTTTATAATAACTATTTGAAAAGTTTACTCACCTCTGTATTTGAACAATTGCCACAGTTCCCACCTGATTCAACACTTCAGCAAATGTTTATATCATGTCGCATGTGTGGTACCATATATTTGATTTCTTCTTTCAAACACTTGAATTTTAGGATAATTGATCAAACCCTTCTGTAATAATGGTATTGATTTGTCCAAAGCTCCATGAAATATGATGAAATTTTATTCAGTCACCTTTGTTCTGGAAACAATCTCTTCATTGTCTTACTCCAAAGAAGAGATGGTTATGAGAAGGTGAGATAGGACATGGCCCCTACTGAACATTGTGAATGTCCATGGCATGTATACCTTCCCTTTCCATGGTCTGTACCATGGTGTCAGTATTTCTTTGTTTTGCCTTTTAAGAATAGCTTTACCAGTGAGAAAGGACTATTGCAGTTGTTGCTGTGATACTTGTGTCCTTGTAACACACGTGACTGACAAAATCTGATTGAAAATGTCATGTTCATTGCTTGCAAACTACAGAAATAAGAGTATATCAAGCGTGTGAAGATTTCATTTAAAGCATTATTTGAAAACAAAAATGTTTTTTGGAATCAAGAGGTGCTTAGAAAGGCTTTCACAACAAAAATATATAAAATAATATGGCGTTTCATTTAGTTGCCTGTGATTTGGTATGGATACTGTCTCCTCTTACTATTTATTCTAGTCTTTGCTCAAACATCATTTGGGAGAGATTATTATAATTGTACAACATAAAATCTATTTTAAATTGCTTTCGTATTGCTTATGTACAACTCAGACTGTGAATATTAGTGTTTTTATGAAACTCTAGGGAGCTACAAGAACAACTTACATGACAGCTAATTTCTGAAGTATCTTTTTTGCAATGTTCTTTCTATCTTAATTTATGTTTTTCTTAATTTAAGTTCTGTGGATTAGATAGTCACTATACTGCTTAAGACTTCTGTGTTTTATTATCTGCTAAAGAGGCAATCAACACCCTCTATATCAGAAATCAGATAAAAACTTGATTTAAAATTATCCCTAGGCCCTTTAAAGATGAACTTAAATTTTTTAATATCTGTTTGAAAAGAAATATTAGCAAATTTTTATTAGCATCATTACTGTAAATCTGATGCTATGGCAATACACAATCAGAATCTAGTTTCAAGCTTAATATATCTTAGTGCCTACCACTTGCTTGCTCATTGTCTTTTTCATGTCCATGGCATACCTCAAAGACCAGATTTTGTCCTCTGTATTCAGGGCAAGAAAATTTTTTTCAAATATTAGAAACTGAAATACATGAATCTCAAGCCATAATTTTGCTGTTATTCACTTACTATACTAGCAAGGAAGCTCTTTTTAAAAGAACAGCTAGGATGCTAAATTTTTATTATTATTTTAAGAAAATAAGTGTTAGAGAGAGATAATAAAGCAATAAGATTTGACCTTAGCTGAGTAACACACAATAAAAAAAAATCCGAGAAAAGCTGTGCTTCTGGTTTATTTATTTGCAACTCAGTAGAACAGTGTATGTAGTGAAAAAAAGTGGGAACTATGGTTTAGATACTTCTGAAAGAAAAAGAGAGAGGGAAAAAGGGAAAATCTGTTATTTCATTTATTTTTACACTCAGAATTATGACCTTGAGCCTGCCATGTAGTAACTTTTCTCAGAGAGCTTCTCATGAGTCTAGGCTCTCTTCAACAGCATCTGTGTTCCTGAGTCACCTGCTAGTAAAGAATAATGAAGAGCAACACAATCATTCTTAGTGTTTTTATTTCATATTTCTTTATATTAAAAGAATTACAAACATGAGAAAATCTTGACAATACCTTTGGATAACCCTCCCAATTAGTGGAAATATGATGTTATTTTCATTTTGTGCATAGGAAAGCTTGCATACAAAGGAGAATTGCAACTGGCCAAGGCTAAGGAACAAGCTTGGAATCAAGAATGAAGAGAATTTGAGAGGTTTTGACTCCTGCTTTTGTGTCTGCTGTACCTGTTACATGAGGATAGATCTTGGGGAAAAAATTATGCCTTACATATGATAGGAGAACAGAAGAGCCCTCGTTATCACCAAGTGGCTCAAGGGCTGGCATCTTTGGCAGAATTTTGGGTTCTTTGGCCATGGGGCAATCCTTTTGGCACCTGCTCTGCAGGAACCAGATGGGATCTCTCTGTTAAGCGCAGAAGAATTTTAGCTTATGAACTGGCAGAACTCACTGAGAGGGCTTTAGACTGGGTTTGAATGGGAAGGGGATGCAGCTGGGCTGTCTGGAAGCAGGCCCAAGGCTGGTAGGCCTGAGCGAGGGGTGAGA
>VZUI01066830.1:0-37269 GCA_013401135.1 Cettia cetti | reverse complement strand
AAAAGGGGGGGGGGGGTGGGGAATAAAACAACTGCTTGAAGGTTAGAGACAGAGAACAGTTCCCTCTTTCCTTTTTCATTTTGCTGACCTGCTAGCAGTTTTCTGTAGTTTCAATGCACAAATGAAGCATACAAGATTTATATATGAGCACTTTGTCAGATGTCCCAGTTTGCAGTGACCATAGATTATGCAGTCAAGCTCCAGAAGGATGAAGGACCCAGCAGCTGGGACTGGGAAACAACCGAAGGACAACTAAGCCTAAAGCATAGCATTCAACACACTGCATTCTTGTAAAACCTGGCAAGATCACTAATCTTTGAAACTGCTGCCTAAACATTAAAAATAAAACCAGTATCTTCCTCTTCTTATGTGAATTGTGCCTGTCTGAAAACTCAGTGAGAAAATGAGAAGGAATATGACCTTTTTTGCTACAGGCCTTTTTTGCAGACAGTCATCAGGAGTTCACAGGGGAAGCCTGGTGCCTCATTTACAGTGTGCCTTTCATGCAAAATCCTTCCATTAATTTTTAAAGCTGTAAACAGTACCCTGCCCCCTTCCTGCTCACCCTCATATTTCTCTTAAATTCAATCACAGCACACTGCTCAGAAGGCCACCTGAACATCCCAGATAACTCGCCCAAATACTCCTGGGCTAAAGCGTATTTCACCTGTTAGCAACTTCTCTGAAACAGAGTCCTAGCAGTAAGCTTCAAATATATAATATTAGGTCTCTTTTACTTGCAATGAATAATATCATGACAGCCTTATGGAGCTTCAGGTGACAATTAGGATCCCTGGGCAGGATCAGAATGTAAAAAATGCAAAAACTAGAACATAAGAAAAGCAAAAAGTTCTAAAAGACCCACTCAAAACACAGCATATTTCAAACACTTTGGGTTCTAGGCCCAGAGTGCTCACATCTTCACTTCTTTCAAGCATTGCAGCAAGAAGTGTTCCAGAAAAATGAAGTTTAAAACAGGAAAAAACATAAATTACAGTGATTTACTGTATAAGGGTTTATTAGTAACTTTGAGTAATGAGACAGAGTTTTGGTCAAGGGTGGCAAGTAACTGAAAACAAAAACTGGATCACCAGTCAACAAAACTGCCCTCAGAAAGTAACATGATGCTAGAAAAGTAGATCATGATCTTTTTGTGACAAGAAGTATTTTTCTTTTTAATCAGGAAAAACTTATCTCATATTTTAAGGCCTCGCACACACCCATTATCAACAACCTTGTGTATATTAAAAAGTTTATTTTCAAAGTGAATTATTGAAATAAAGTTGACCTTTGTTAAGATGTAACTACTCTATTTTCTATTGTACTACTTGCTAAATTGTGCAATAAAATCAATATTATTCGGTTAAAAAATAATGGACTTGAGTTATGCAGATAATTAGTTCTGCCATCAAATAGTGCAACTGAAGGATAAACCCAGTTCTGTGATGTACATGGACTGTATCTTTGACCCCGGAATGAGACACCTGTATTCAAAAATTTGACACTAAGCCTACAAGCAATTCAACTGGATGAAGAAATCAGGCCTAAATCAAACAGAACCACAATATTGCATAAATATATACTACTGATCAATAAACACTAATTTGAAAACATAAGTTGTTGGAGGGATTTAAACGTGGCAGGGTTTTTCAGCGAAAGGCTGACCTGCACTTTTTCCAGTGTAAAAACATTCTGTCACGATCTATGCAGTCTATTCCCATGTGAGTCATAGGAATAATTAATGTCTTATTTCACTGACCAACACAATAAACAATAATTGCCCCAGACTGTCCCTAAACAAAGGATTAAAGCTCCATTTCCCAAAAATGCACCCAAAATCTTAACTGCTAGTTTAAACAAAACGTGATACATTTCTTTTGTATTTTCAAACAATTTGGGAGTTTCTTCTTGCTTGAAATAGATTCTATTGTATTAGGATGCTACATGCCAATACACAACAACGATATGACAAATCTGTACTTCTTTTTCATTTAACAGTAAGAGTTCAGCTGTGTAAACACCAGCCCGTAGTGTCACAGAGGGTGTACAAGCTAACATGAAATAACTGCCTTGGACTTCCAGTGGCTCCCTACACCCTCAGCCAGGATGCCCTAAGGCCTTTAACTGGGATAAAGTGACATTTAGCAAACTGAACAGATCTCAGAATCCTTATATTTTCCAGAATTTATTTCTATTTTCTTCTAAGGCCATATCTATACAACCTGTCCAAAATGAATTTGCAAATACTTATAGACTGATACAAATGTGCTTTTCCAGCTCGTTGAAATTGTGTATTTCTTCTTTGCAGCTTACCAGTAAAGCAAGACAAAAATAATTTCAGGGTTAGCTGAAAAGTCTTTATAAAAGCTGCTTCCAGAAGATTATTCAGTAATTAAAAATCTTTCCATGAAACACTTTATTTTGGTGGAAAACTTAGACCTATATCAACACAGAGAACCATCTGAAAATTAAAAAACATTTAATTTACAGCAAAACCAGAATTTCTGTGATATAAACACATTCCAATGAGACTTCCTCCATGTGATAGAAAGATTTCCTGGATTTTGGGGACACATATTTGGGCCACATGCGTCCATTAAAGACTTTGACTTTAATCCACACCATATGTCCACAGTGTCGTTTTGCCTGTCCAAATCCAGCAATCAGGGCTACAAGGCATGAAATCAGGGCAAAAAGGCCAAACACTGGAAACACTGCAGACTCCTCCAAGACCTTTCATTAAGGCCACCTGAAAATGACTTTGGCTAAAGAGAGCAGAACAGGAGCCCAAAAAAAAAAAAAAAAAAAAAAAAAAAAAGGAAGTGTTTATATTGCCCATACAGAGCCCAGACTCTGGACTACTCTGCAGACAGATGGTCTACCTTGCATAACATCTGCTCCCCTTTAAGTTTCCTCTGGCTGGAGAGGCTCTACACTTGCTTCAGATCTATTCCCAATACCAATAACGGGTGTTTCTGCAGCCAGAACACTCCCTCCCAAGGAACATACTTTCCTCCATTTCATTTACATACATACCATTGATTTGCAGTGCTGCTTTCTCTGCATTTTGTCCCCAACTTCTTGCTTAAGGCAGTCTAATTCTGAGAGAGCCTGCATCAAATGAGTTTTGGTTTCTGCATACCTTGTTTCAGCAAAACCAAGTTCTCTGTACCACTTCTGAGCCTAACAGGAAGAACAAAAATTACTGAGTATAATTAGTCCAGCAGTGGTAGCCTTTTTCAATACCAGCTTACAACCACAGATTTGAGGCTGCTCTCTACATCATTGCTTTTGAATTGTTATAAATTGATTAAAATAAATGAAGTTATACAATACACTACAATCTTATCACAAGACATTAATGCAACCCTAGAAGTATGTCCCATAGAGTATCTCACTAAAGCCAAAAAATAATATTCAAATTTATTTCTAAATGTGAAGGTACCATGAATATTCTGAATAAAGTTTAAAAAAGCAGTGGTTTATGCACACATGATTTCAGAGATTACATCTTTGAAAGCCCTCAGAGAAAGTGAAAGCAAGTTTTTTATTAGGTCAGCAGGGGGAAAAAGTTTTCTTGAGAAATGTGTCCTGGTTTCATCTGGGACAGAGTAAATTTTCTCCTTATTAGCTGGCACAATGTATTGTTTAATTCAGTATGAGAATCAAAACAAAAATGTCAAAAATGAATAATACAAAGAAGGGGAAAAAAAGCCCTCCATATGTCCACCTTTTAATTTTTTTGTCTAGGCTGCCTTTATTCCACTTACACACATCAACTATTGTTTTGAAAACAAAAGCAAACCCAAATCAAAACCCACACACAAGCCCCTGAACAGCTCAGCTGGTTGCCTGACAGTAAGTTATTTCCTTCACATGATAGATTATTTTTTCTCCCTTCTGGAAGGAAAGGTTTCAGATTATTTTAAGTAAACTGTGGAAGATATTTTAACACACATCTACCTTATAACACACAAAATGATTAGAAGGACCCAAGTCAATCACATTTTTCAAAAGAAATAAAAATAAAACTATCACTTTATGTTCAAAATACAAGGTCAGAAGTCCTTGTCTAACCATCCAACAGTCATCTAAATCCATCCCTTCATTCCAGTTGCATCACTTGAAAAGCTGGGAACTCAGAGGACATTAATTCATACAACCACCATGAAAACTCTTGCTATTTTTCTTTTACATACTCAACACACCTGATGCTGCCAATGCTTGCTGTAGATTGCTGTATCATTTTAATATTCTCTAACACTCACATGTCCACAGGGCATGTGAGTGACGCCTGCCACAACCCCATAAATATATCCTTGCCATAAAAACAATACATTCTGCTTAGATGTGCATGGAGTGGAGATTGCCTAATGAAAAATAGGAACGAGTATCTAGTGCATCAGGAAAGGTACAACACTGAAAGCTTCCTCAGACGGTGTCAAAAGTGCAGATTTACCTCACACAGACCCAGAACTACCTCACCACACAAGTCTCCAAGTAGGAAGTGCTGGACTTGGTGTTTGCTACACAGCGGTAGAGAGAAGGAGCAGCATGCCTGGCAATGCCTCTGCGCACAGCAAACCTCTGACAGTGCCAGGCTGCACATAATCTGGCTTCTCATTCAAAAACTACTTTCAATTCAGGTTTGCAGTAACCCTCAGTGCTTCCAGTGCCTTCTCCTCCTCCTGATTCCCAGTGATGTGAAGGGAAGCAGCTGCCAGAGGCGGCCAGAGTAGGCAGATTGTTGTGTGTGCCTTCATCAGGGCACTCAGACTCTGCCACAGTGTGCTGCATCAAGCTTCACTTGATGTTCAGGCCAACCAAGAGTGACTGTGGCATTCATCACTCAAAGATCAGAGGAACATTTTGGTCCTGCAGATCAGAGGCTTCCCTGTTTTGTAAAAGCGTTAGAGCCTGGCAGAAAGAAGACAGCTATGTAAGAAAACACAAGAAAAAAAAAATTTGCTTCTCAGTACATCAGAGGAAAAGGTTACCTCTTTCTTTGATTTTTCTAATTCCTTTTGCTGTATTTTTAGTTCCTCTTCTGCCTTCCTGACTTGCTCTTTCATCATACTGTAGCTTTCAAACAGGCTGCCCTGGATAAACAAAAGACATGATGACTCCTCTCAACTGTACCAAATGGCACTCAGTCATTTATAGAACAATATATGGTTTCTTCCTAAACTACTACAAAAAATTTGCATAAAATCAAGGTATTACGTATAAATATTTCCCTGTTAACTATTCTCAAGTGAAGTAGTAATTCTACATTTATAAGTACATAGTAATCTCCACAGAAATTCACTGTGGTGTAAGATACATGATTACATGGATGAGAAATCCAACACGAGTAAAGATCCTGTCTTTAGAGATATTTCATATGCATCAAAACAATAAAAAAATTAGACCAAATCAGAATAAAAATTAGTAAATGAACATGTCCACACTTTTCAACAAGGCACGATTTTTTCACCATTATAACTGGCTTCCTTCTGTTAGGAGAACTTGTGGTAGAATAAAAACTTCTTGTAAAAGCTTTTACTCTTGCAATAACATAAATATTTTTTTAAAAGCCTGAACAGTGCAGTCTTTTAAGTATTATTTTTCACTTCGTAGATTGCTGTATCATTTTAATATTCTCTAACACAACATTCAAAAAAAAAAAAACAAAAACAAACCCTCTCTGGCATTTTGCCTTCTATTTCAAAGTTAACTTTAGCACCTCACCTTGTGTTAGAGGCTTTAGTTTCCTCCACCACAAATTCAGCTTTGCCCTCCAAATGACATTTGTATCTCCCTTTCTTTAGAAGATCCTGCTTGATAAGATTCCTTACTGTTATTATTTACCTTTTTCCCAGGGGAATAATCTGAAGGATCTATAGCCAGAACTCCCTGATCTTCAGTTTGTACTATATTGCATGCTGTTTCAACTTTCTTTGGCTTAAGACCAGGTTGTTGACTTTCTTCTTTTAGTTCTACTATATTTTTCTTTGTTCCTATACTTTTCTCTTTTCTCAGCTCTTCATAGGTGAAACCCAAAGAAGACATTAATTCTTTTAAATTTTTATTCTCTAAAATAAAGTTTGCATTTGCTTTCTGAAATTCATCAAGCTGTTCAGAAGTTTCTTGCTTAATTCTCTCTATCTCTCTTTGCAGTATACATTTTTCCTCCTGTAAGTCAGATATGGTTTGATAACAGCTAGTTTTGCAGTCTTGGAGTTCTGAAACTAAGGTCCTATATTTGTCTTGCTCACACTTTATCTCTGCCAAACGTCCCAACAAAGTTTCTTTTTCACTTTCTGAAAGAGCTATTCTTTGTAAATTTCTCTTTCTCTCTTGTATTAATTCATTATATTTTGCTACATAGTACTCCTTGTCTTGTAATAATTTAGCCATTTCTTTGAAGCATCTGCTTCTTTCTTCTTTCAGGTCAGAAAGCAGCTGGAAATATCTCATTTTCCTTTCATCCAGGGATAGAAGGCTCCTGTGAGGTTTATCTGATGCAACTGACAATGAGTCTTTCTCAGAATTCCTATTTTTCTCTTCAATATATGAGGGATTCTTAGAAAAAGTTGCAACTAAAAATGTTCCTGGGGTGCTTTCTTCTGTAAAGTTATTATAACATCCACCAGCATCTTCTTTCTCGTTAAGTAAGTTTTGGAATGAAACAATGTTAGCTTCATCTATTGCTGAAACATATTGAAAATATGCATCCATCTCCTCTTCCAGGGCACACATCATCTGAGCATATCTGTCATTCTCCTGTTGTAATATAAAGACTTTTTTGGAGTACTTCTCATTTTCTTGCATCAGCAGAAATATCCTCTGAGAACATGCAGATACTGCTTTTTCCAGTACAGATATTTTCACATTACATTCATTTCCAGCTTCCAGGGGTGATAGATGACAGAAACATTCATAAAAACTGTTTCCTGGCTGGAATAGTTTGCTTAAGCACACAGGCCTCTCTAGAAGAGGAAATAGCAAGTTTAGTGGACACCTGTCTCCATCTGATGAAAAAAAAATCTGAGAGTGTGCATGTTGCACATTTTTAGCAGCTATTTTTTGACATGAGAAATTCTCATTTGGTTTACATAGTTTCAAGGTCTGGTCTTTCCTTTTTTTCAGGCCAATATTGCTGGATGGGCTTTTTTGGTGAGTTGGTTTCTGAGCCTGCTTTCCTTTCTCTTCCATTTCAATTATATATTCTCCATCACATCCACTATTCACGTCAGGGATGCAGTTTTCTGAAATATTTTCTTTCTCCATTTTTTCAGGACCGTCTTCAAAACATTTTTTAAAGTCTTCAAAATCAACAGATAAACTTTGAGCACCCTGCATGCTATGGAGACTCTCTTTGGCTTCCACTCCTTGCTTCCCAGGACTGAATAATTCAGTTTTGTAGGAAACTTTAGAAATTTCCTCAAGATCACAGGTCACCTGTTGTTGGGCTTTGTCATTCTGTATTTCTTGTCTTTTAGCTCCCCCTGTAAATATTTTTTGGTGATACTTTTCATGATCAACATCTTTATCCTGACATTTGTTTTCATTTACAGTTTTTGGCAGAATTTGCTTGTTTCCACAATGTTTTTCCATGTTGCATTCTTCTAGAGATGTTGTGAAAATTTCAGCCACAGTGGAAGGCAACTTTCCATGAAGTTCAGTATCTCTGTCATAAAACCCTCCTTCTGCAACAATGCAAAGGCCATCAGACCAAAGATTAGTACTTGTCTTACAGAAACTCAGACCTCTCCCTTTTTTTTCAGTGGTGAAAGCTGTTGTGTTACATCTTCCAGGTTCAAACATGGTCAGTTGAAGCTTCTTCCTCACTAAGATTTCTACCACAGAAGCAGAGAATGTCTTCACTGGTAGAGTTATAGTGTGTTCCTTCAAGAGAAAAAAGGTTTCTTCATCTTTGGTTTCCTTACTTGTCTCACCATTGGGTAGCTTCTCAGAACAAGGGGGAAGCAGTCCTGCTGCATGATGACCTGGGGTACACCTGAGCAAAGTGAAACTACCCTCTAGAGTATTTGCCCTCTGTGGTCCAAGGGTGACCTGATGATAGCAAGTGAGAAATGTTTCAAACTGAAAAACATATGCCAAAGTACATTATTAATCATAATTTGTTTTTTCCTTCATCCACAAAATACTTGATTACAGATTGATGAGAAAAAAATATTTCCATACAAAGGGCTCTCAAATTATTTAAAGACTTGCAACAAGAGTAACGTTATAAATTAGGTATGAGTAAGTCAACCATTTTCTTAGGGTACACCTGTATTCATCTTATAAAGCATCTGTAGTAGCTATGATTTAAAGCTACTTTTATATTCACCTTTCAATACCCCAACTCTTCATTTTCTCTCCAATTTCACATGCTCCCTGTGCACAGAGATAGCAAGAACAGCAGTAACTTTTCTTCTCACCTGCTCAGTCTCAGCTAGGGCAGCAACTTTTGCGAAGGCACTGGAACTGCATTCCAAAACTGGCACAAGCTCTTTTGGTAGCTCCTCCATCTGCTTAAGTCCATCACAACTACAGGCTGGTGTTTCTGTTATGGTAAAGCACTGGACCAATGTAATGTCACTCCCAGATAATTACACAAAAAAACCCAAAGCCATCCAAGAAGATATTTTGAATAGAAAAAATATTTTAGTGAGAGTATGCTCAAATTTACCTCCTCTACCAGCAGCATACATCACCACTGATACAGCTATGAGCATGATGTTAAACATGAAAATGAGCTTCATAAAAAGCCCATAAATATTGAGGTCTAAACCAAGGTGAATTGGGGTTCACAGCTTCCAGTTCCCAAAGCATTTAGAAATGGAAAATACATTTCATTACAGTGGGTAGGTGAAAACTTATGGATTAAATTTACCAGTTAAAATTACTAAGTGCAGGTGTGCATTTACATACACTAAAATTTGCTGTAAAATTCCCATTAATTTTTGTTGGAAGAATTTACCTGATATAATTTGCCAAGAAAAGAGCTTTCACGTTGTTTGGTCTGAAGAGCAAATCTGTCTGCTGCATGGCATTCCCAAATACTATACTTCATCCAGGACACACAAAGTCCTCACCTCTGTAGTTTATTGAAAGTTCTAGGATTTCTTGTGAAAGTTTTCTTGTGAAAGCTATCTGAATAGTGGCAGATAGTTAACATTTCACCTTCCCCAGATACAGTTTAAAGATTAGGAGGATTTTCAAAGGACTTACACCTTCTAAGTAATACACACTCCATGAATTAAATCATCTTCACTTTAATGGCACAGAAATGAAAGCAAAAACTCAGATTTCTTTGCATACCAGACTCTTCATCATGTAGCACCACAACTGGAGTTTGAGTAGCTCTGCTTCTGAATGAATCCAAGACTGGTCTCCATTTCAGATTCTGAACTTCATCCTGAATTAGATCTCCATTCTTAATGGGAAAAGGGACAGGAGAAGGAAAAAACCCCACATGTTTTATACATATATATGGTGTTTGTAATATGAAAAATAAGCATATAAATTTCCTTTGCTAGTTTACTTTCAAAAGACCCATTATTTCATTAGAACTGCTATGGTTTCATACAATTTTCTTATTTCAACACTTCCCAGTAAATGTTGTAAACTTTCCTCTAGCTTTTCCTTCATACTTTACAAAGCATTAAAGAAGAAAATCTGAGTCATAGGCATGTAATATGTCAGATTACAGGTGTAACAGTGACAAAATTATATGGTCATCAACAAAGATAAAAGAAAGTCCTATCAAGTAGGGAATAAGACTAATAGTTCAGTGCCCAGCTAAAACTTGTCCCTAGGTTGTAAGAACTCAAAGGGGAGAAATCATTCCAAACAAAATTTTGTTTTTCCATTGATAACTCAATTGCAAATTTCATATTATGTTCTTGACATTTATCTTGAGTCCCTGATTGAATTTGAAAATTTTGACACTTCTTGATGAAAAGCAGATACCCATATTGCTTGATAACAGCAGATCACATTTCACATGCACTGTGCTCATTTTCAATGAACAGAAGAATCAGATTTGATTGTCTCAACAAAACACATCACTGAGACAGTAACCAAAACAGCTACACCACAGAAACCAACACAGGCACTTTTGTCTTCCTGTGCTGCTCTGCAGCAAATGCCAGCAGAAAATAAACCCGGTCCCTTTGCATTGAGCTGCAATTTTAAAATTACATATGGGTGGGAAAGACAATGACTTTCAAGCTTTCAGTTCCTAGTGAGTCACAAAAGGCTGCTGATTTTCCACAGGATCACCAATGAAAATAATTTTTATTTCCACCCAAGTCAGCTGCCTCATTGTGCTCTATTAAAATATCTTTACTGGGAGGCACAACTTAAGTGGAAACCACAATTCCAAGACTTCTTCCCTTATTTTCTCAGTAATATCGATTAATAGAATGGTTTGGGTTGAAGGGTACCTTAAAGGTCACCTAGTTTCAGCCCCCCTTCCATGAGCAGGGACACCTTCCACTAGACCAGGTTGCTCAGGCCCCATCCTGAGGTCTTGAACACCCCCAGGGGAAGGGCATGTACAGCCTCTCTGGGCAACCTGTTAGAAAGTAATGCCAATTCCTTGAAACACAATCATTCCTTTCCTGCACTTTTTCATTTATTTCTTTACAGATGTCAACTCTTGATTGATATGTGGGTAATGACAAAAGAAAGTTATACAAAAGGATGTATAAGATCCAATGCTCGGGTGGCAGAACATCACACGGAGCAATCAAGACCTCAGCTCTCATGTGAAAACTGCAGAAAGATTCACCACTAATTTTTTCATACTTTTCCCCTCACCTTCAACAGACCCCCTAATACTGACATCTAGAAAGTGATCAGTCAACACACAGCCACATGTAACAAGCTGCTTTTTCAGTGTATGTTCATTTTTCATTCAGGCATATACTGCAACTGGAATATTGCAGACAGGATGCTGATACTGAGTTTGGAAATTCAAATTTTCTGCAAGATTTATGTGACTACACCCCATCATAAGATGCAGTTCACCTCCTGGCGCTCAGTCTAATTGGATCTTGTACTGCACAAAATTTCTTATTTTTATAGCTGTTGATAGAGTATGATGAGCTCAAATAGGATTTTTCTTGTAATTATTTTGGCTGAAATACTACAAGATTGAGGTGATGAGACTGAGAAATTTTATTTTAATACACGCTGGTAAAACTCCAGATAAGGGGGAAAAGCCCTCTTCAGTTTTACAGAAAAACACCAGATGTCTCCCTCCTCCTTTTATCATAGATATTGATTTTTTTCCCTGCTATCTCGTCATTTTCTACTAGAAAAAATGCAAGTGTACTTGTAGTACCAAAAAAGGAGGAAAAGACATCCAGAAATGCAGAACACACAAGATCTGATGCTGCTGATGCTATACATAGCATTTAAAGAACACTATCCACTCTGCAGAAGAGTAAAGTAAACACAAATTATGGCCTGTTAATTTACACCAAAGACTGGGTAACTGAGACTCTAACCTCCTATGACACCAGAAATGTAAATTAATACTTAGAAAAGAAATGTCTGGAAAACTTCATGTAGAGGAAAAATAGGCTTTTATTAAGAGTACAGCATAGAAAGATTCCTATTTCTTGGTGACTTCTTGGATTGGTCATAGGCAATTAGTCAGTGTGTATCTTGCTTCTACATCTTTAAATAACTTGACATTTTTTTCCTCTTTTTTTCAATTTTGTCAAACCAATAGTAATTCTTCACTATTTCTTCTCTGGCTCTGAAAGCCCTTACTCCTCTTGATTTTAGCTGTGCAGTACCCTCAGAGTGCATTTGTTTGTTGTATCTGTTTACAACTCAGTGCAAGCCCCTCAGAAGTATCTTTAACATATTTTTAAGCCGTATTCTTCATTCCCAAGGAAAAGTGAATGCACTAGTTAAAGTAACTATAGCAATGGCTCAGGGTAAGCAGTTGGTCTTTCTGCCACCTCAGGGCAGCTACACAGACGTGGGGTGAGGTGCACCTTTTGAGCTTCCACAGAGGTCACATGGGTGACCATGTGGTGACCACATGGCTGCTGGTTACTGCAGGATGACCTCACCACTCTCTCACAGGGACAACCTCCTGGAGCTCACTGCTTTGGGATTGTAGAAACACTAATGATATAAAATCACCAGGCCTGTAAAAGTGCATTCAACTACCAAGTTAAAAAAATTTGTCTACATTGCCTCTAGCTTTATGGGTACAAGATCCTCTCCAGCTTCTCTCATTTCTGGAAGTGCTCACGGTCTGACGGACCTCCAGTACGAAAGGGTTTTAATCATGCCCATTACCTCTTGGTTAACTGCAGCTACAATCAGGAGAGTTCTTGGGATATCAGGTCACAATCTGAATGAGTATGAGGCCTAGCTGATCTCACTTCAACTAAAGTCTCAATAAAAAAACCCTGCACCTCAGTGCATGAAGAATAAAACTTTGTTTGAGTCCACTCTGCGAAAAGAATTTTTCCTTGTCAGCAAAATGAATTGGCAGAAGCTGAATGCCATATTACAGCACGAGCAGAGCTTTCCCATGCAGTGCTGGAGTGAAGTGCTCAAAGCAAACAAGTCCCATTCAGTGTATTCAGGGCATATCACAATGCTACAGAGCCACAAACAGTCACTGACTATCTCAGCTCGCTCCTGGTCATGAGGGCCGCATCCATCTTCCCTTCTTGTTTACCAGTATCCAGAAAATCTCACAGACATCATCTCTTGTCAAAAGTGCTTTTTGCTCCAGCATTTGGGCATGAATAACATGCAAAAATTCATCCAGCCATATGTGTCCTCCTCCACTGAATGGTGTTCACAAGGCAGGCCTCAGAAGTACTTCCAGACTCTACTTTTAGTGCCAACTGAGACCTTTTGCTGTGAGCACATCACTTCAAAGGTTAAGGAAAAATGTTTGTTGAGTGTCCTCAATGTGCACCTAACATAAACTCTGATGAAATGAAGCTCCAACTACTGATTATGCTGGGTGTGAAAGAGACACTGGAAAGTACTATGAGTAAACAACAAGAAGAAAAAAAATCAGGTAGGATAAAGCCTCACACTTGTATCTTGACTGTACTTCTAACGACAGGTGCAATCCAGGGTCATACCAAGATAAAAACTAATTAGATTTTGCATTATTTTTACTTAGCAGTTGACTTACCAGGTTAACACTGTTGTCCCCATCCATCAATCTTGTAAGTTCTGAATCTTTTTCTTTCTTCTTTTTCAATTTCACAGTACCTTGATCTTTTAAAGTTCTATTTTCATCTAAAAGCTCTTCCACTTTTTCCTGTAGTTTGATTTCAGATAATTGTAAACTACAGACATGATGGTGAGATTCTTCAAATTTTGTTCTGAGAAAGTCTTCAGTGTTCTGAGAGCACTGCAGTTCAGTCAGCAGGTCTGCCTGTTCTCTTCTAGTGTCCCCTTCTTTTTCCCTCAAGAACTTCAGGTTTTGCTGAAATGCCTTGAGGTGGCTTTTCACATCATGTTCCATATTTTCAATACAAGTCTTCCACTCCATTTCTTCTGCACCAGGGTGTTTACAGCCCTGAGTCTCCTTCTGCTGGAGGTGTTGAGCCATTCCCTCTTCTGGCTCTGATGTCAGTAGAGCAATATGGGCATTAAGATCTAGGACTTGCTTTTCCAGCCTAGATACCTCACCTTGAAGGTAACAGTCCCTTTTCCTCAGTATTGCTGTCTGTTGTCTCTGCCTTTGTTTGTAGTGCTCAAAATATTCTGACTGGCTTTTTATTTCATCCTCTTTTGTCTTCAGCTGCTCCTGAAGCCAAAGCATTTTTTCCTTGTGCTTCTTCTCTGACTTCTTTTGGTTTTCAACCTATCATTTCAGTGAGATGTAAGGTTAACATCTTAATATGAAAGCTCTTGTTCCCTTATAATTTTTCTTAATTTAGTGATAATTCTGCCCTTGTTTTCTGAAAACTCATGAATGACATAAGTAGAATTTTTTTTAAGCCAATAAGATACTGCATTTAGAGCAAAAATAACCTATTTTGTCATTTCAGCCATCACTGAAATATCTCAGTAGGAAACAAACTCATCCACATCTGCTACTGCATGACAGACCAAATTTAACCACATTTTTGCACGTTCTACAGTGCATATTAGACCAAAATAAGCCTTAGAACTGTAATTTATATATCTAGCTCTGATTTATACAGTAACCAATCCTTAACACTGTAGCACCAGGGTGTTTCAGGCAGAGAAGCAGTGGTTCTGTTATAGAAAACAGGACACACACTTTCCAGAATCCAGGATTTTTCCCTTTGCTCTTCACCACACCTGTTATCTGTCAGCTCCTCTTATGAGACTCCTAAAAAAGGAGAAAGGAACAGATGCCTTTTGAAACAGTTTGAGAAAGACTTTGGTATTTTCTTTTGCACTACAGTGTGTTTGAACACAGAGACTTAGAGGTGAAAGATGCCAATGAAAGGCAGAAGAGGCTTTCATGAGTCCCATACTGCCCTTGCTTTGAGCAGAGTAAGAGCCACCAGAATCACAGGGATATTGCAGCAACTTTGAAGCAAGACTGAAGGCACAGAGACATGAAGGAATGACTTTTGTTTTCTCAAGAACTTCTTTAGATCAGTCATTTTGACTGTTTGAGGCATTCACCGGCAAGGACTGGTCAGATGGAACACTAGGCTGAAAAGCCAGGTAGATGTGGGCTAATTTTCTTTTTTTCTGTTTTTTTTTTTTTTTTTTTTTTTTTTTTTTTTTTTTTTTTTTTTTTTTTTTGTTAAATCTTGATGTCTAACCTTTGTGAGTCTTGAAAAATACATTTCACTTTTAATTACAAAAGCAGAAACTATTCTTCATTCTTATGAATCTTGCCACATGGTACTGTCATTCAACTTAGACCTAAAATGCTGAGAAAATGAAAGTATAGCTTATGATAAATGGAATCAAAAGATACTATTTCTCCATTTTGATGAATCCATCAAACGAACAAACTAGGTAAAAATACCTGTTGTATGGGGCTAGAAAGATAGAGTCTGACCAAAGAAGCAGTACACAGAGTGGGTCCTAGGGAGAAAGTAAGAAGGGGGAGCATAAATTTGATCAAGGACCTGAATGAGGGAAATAACAGCAGTGCTGTCAAAAATAACAGAGAAACAGAAAGCTGTGAGAAAAAAAAATCCAAAAATTCTTCTGATTTCTTTGGAAGAAAACAGAAAGGCTGAGACCATTTATTGCTTTAAAACAGGTCACTGGAGATGAGCTTCACTTGGATTACTACCACAAAGAGGAAATAAACTAGGTCATTTGCAACTATATCCCCTCACCAAGCTGATCAGGTCCTCCTGAATGTCGCGCAGTTTCCCTTTAAGGCGCACATTGGCATTTTCAACCTGGTCCAGCTTCACATAAAGTTGATCAGTCATCACAAGAAGTGTTTTGTGTGACAGCTCCAGCTCTTTCATCCTGTGATAATGAGAATGAACGTTTCTGCTGAGTAAATACCACAGTACAGTTCCAGATGGATAAGCAGTCACAAGCAATGCATCAATTTATCTTTATTTTTGTATTTGTCTCCCAAAAATAATTTTTTTAAAAAAATTATTACTAATATAATAAGTGCTTAATTCTTAAAAAGCCTACTGGGGTTTGCACATTATGCTGGGGAGTGTCAAAATGTTTAAATCTAATATCTTTCTGCTTGCTTAATAAGAATACCATGAGCAAACCCATTTACAAGATTTTTGTTCAGTGGAGGTTGGCATGCTATATGAAGTAATGACTTACCATAAAGACAACCAGAGCACTTCAATCTCTGCATGTATGTGATCATAGGATTATGATAGGCTCACAGACAGTGAATTCAATTTTTATGATAGTAAATGCTTCCCATCAAAATTAACATTATGGGCAACCTACAAGTATCTATGTTTTAGGGGCTGGAGTGCAAATATCTTACTTGTAAGCTGCCTTCAGTGGGTACTCAAACCCACAGTGCATGATTGCATTGACTTTGTCCATAAAGATGGGTTTTGACAAAATATAGGTTTGCTTTGCCTGTTGCTAGTCCAATGGTAGTATAAAATTATGAAGTGTGATATGAAAAACTGTTAAAAAGATTAATTATTATTTTGAAAAAAGCCCATTATTAAAATATATCTGACAAAATTCCTTTATGACTTCAAAGCAATTAAAAATTATACAAATAAGTGCCTTAATGCCATTTATATTTCCTATCCTTTTTAACTTTGACATTCTTTAGAACAGTGCTGTTGCTGACTATCAAAACCTTATTATTCTAGTCAAATGTATAATTAATGCTTAATGGCACCTCCATCTACTGTAATGATTAGCATTAACACACTAAATTAAATGAAGCTTTCTGAAACAAGGAACCTTTTTTTTACAACATGAAATTCTAAATTAATTCTTAATTTAAAAGGAAAGGAATTTACTCTACAAACAGAATTTACACCATATGAATATTTAAGAATGAAACACCCTGAGAAAGCTGCCTGGTTATTTGCAACAATATGTTTGACCATGCTGTAAATCTTACTTAAATAATAATCCTTAAAAAATGATTATTGCATTTCTATTCTGACAGCTATACAAAATACACATGCACCTTCTCCAACACTCTAAAAACACAGAAAGTCCTCCTTTTGCTGGTTCTGCATGTATCATTTGACAACCAGTACACAGGGCAAAGGGAAGAGTACATTTGTCACAAAACAATAAATTTTAGTGCAAACTCCCCTTTCATTTACCTATTTCTTAGGATGGAATTTGACTTCACGTAGTCCTCTAGAACACCTTTCAGTTTTTGCTCTGACTTTTCCAACTCCTCTATTTTGAGGTTGAAATTCTCTTCTCCAGCACTGTTTACTTTTTCATCAGGTGTGCCTGCATCTTCTAATTCCTGGAAAACACGGGAAGTAGCAATTTTAACACTGAAATTCAGGACAGCAAATCCTTCATTACTGGGCATTCTAATACAGTAACAAAATTCTTGTTCTCTTTCAGATGAAGGATCCATGATGAAAAAAAAGCCCAAATTAGGTTCTCAATGTACTACAGACTAAGCATGCAATAACACAGTCTAAGCCTCTGATGATCAAATGAACAGTCCTTCTTGATTCTGAACACATTTATTATTTATGAGAAAGCCTCATCTCATTAACCCCATTAGCATGTATGAAGGGAGTTGCTGTTCACAACATGAGATCCCCATAAAAGATTCAGTTAGGCTAATTAATAAAGGAATTAGGCATCAAAGTTTTGAAAAGAGAATAATTTTCTACTAAATATGGGAGTTTCATAAAAGTGAGTGTGCTTATTTTGAATATATATATTACATTATTATTGTTTCAAGACAGAAGACTAAAAAAGGATATTTCCTAATCAAAAGGTATCCTACAACTATTTCAGAGAAAACATTCCATTTGTTTAATTGGTATTTTGGAATTCTGCATGCAGTATTTTACTTATATCTACTTATATCTGACAGGTCATGAAACCATAGCTGAAAGAAATTTTCAAATTTGGGCTTGAGAAGGAAAACTAAGGTTAGTTGTTCTGCCTCTTTTCATCATAGATCTAAAAATTCTTCAGAAATTCACTTCAGTAAGTGTAGTCCTATAACTGTGTCCTGGTTTCTGCTGGGACACAGATAATTTTCTCCTTAGAAGCTGGCACAGTGCTGTGTTTTGGATTCAGGATGAGAATAATGTTGATAACACTGATGTTTTGGCTGCTGCTCAGTAGTGCTCACCCTGCATCAAGGACTCTTCACTGGCTCATGTCTGCCAGTGAGGAGCTGCACAAGGAGCTGGGGGGGAGCACAGCTGGGACAGCTGATCCAAACTGTCCAAAGGGATATTCTACACCACAGAGCTTCATGCTCACTATATAAAAAGAAGGGAATTACCCAGAAAGGGGCAGGTCGCTGTTCAGGAACTGGCTGGACATTGGTCAGCAAGTGGTGGGAAACTGTAGTGCAAAGCACACTTGATTGTCTTGAGTCCTGTTACATTTCTCTCTCTCCCCTTATAATTACAATTATTACATCAGCATACTATTATGGTAATATTTTGTCTCAGTTATTAAACTGTTTCTCCAACTCAAGAGATCTACCTTTTCTTTCTGAGTCTCCTGGCCACTGGTGGAGGGAAGGTTTGGGGGGGGACACAGGAGTGGCTGCACGGTGCCTGGCTGTCTGCTGGGTTAAACCTCAGCCAGCTGGCACCTGTGGAATGCCTTTGATTTCATTACATTTGTGTTGATTTGGAACTGGATCAGTAACTGGAATTCAACCCCAGTTTGGATTTATTACCAGGGAAATAATTACTTTTTTTTTTTTTTTTTTTTTTTTTTTGGTAGACAAATGCTGAATCTACAGTGTGAAGAAGAAGATAAAAGTAACTTTTTTGATACTGAAGAGAAGAAAACAGCACAAAATCAGTGCAAAAGATAAAACTCCAGTTCTCTTTATCACCTCATGTTTTGATGTTTTGTTATGTGCTGTTCACAGGTTCAGTCAATTACATAAAGTGTTACAGTTTTGGGCAATTGTATCAACTCACTGGCCTTATGTCAGCCACACAAGGACTTAGAGCTGAAACGATTCAGCACTCCTCGACCCCTTAAAAAGCCATGATACTTAAAAGTGAGAATAGACATCAAAGAATAAATCCATGTGGACAACAAATTTCACACCTCTTTGTGATACCAAACCCAGTCTCTTCTCAGAGACCATGCATCTCTGAGACATGTTAACATAATTATGGCTCTCCCCTGGATGATATAATTTCCCAAATGGAACATTATCTTCAATTTTGAGTTCCTTGAGACATTAGTATTTTGTCTGTACTTGTTATTTGTAAATGGAATAGACACCCTGTTCTGTGATAATGGTTACTCCTGAACAGCACTGCAAAAGGCATATATAATAATAGTTACATTAGAACATTGTTACTTTTCTCATTAATAATTTACAGTGGAAGCCAAATTAATATTGTTTGCAACTGTAGCATGAAATCAGGAAAGCTGTTACAACTGACAAAAGCAATGAGAAACTTAGTTTCCTTCTTCATTTACACAGCTGGGACAGATGGTTTGAAAGCTGTGTCACAAGAAGTGAAAATCAGACCCAAATTCTGTGATTCAGTCCATCTTGTACGGACTGAATCACAGAATAATAGAATCACTAAGGGTGGAAAAGATCTCTAAAACCATCAAGACCACTAACCCAGCACTGCCAAGTCCTGGATTAAACCATGTCCCCAGATGCCACATCCACACCTTTGAATATTTCCAGGGATGGTGAGTCTACCAGCCCCCTGGACAGCCTATTCCAAAGCCTGAACACCCTATTAACATATTGCACCCACTTCCAGCTCTACAGTAAATACCAGTATACAACAGATAGTAAGACTGTAATGATCCCTTCTCCAAAAGTACAAATCCTGCTAGCTCAATGCAGGAAAAAAAAAATCATAAATGCAATGGAAAAGGTCAGCCCAATCAGCCACTTTTCCTGAGAAAACGGTCACATGTAAATGACAATGTAGTAACAAAACACATTACAAAATAAGGAAATGAAACTGTTCATACCTTCTCTGCTTTGTAAGACTCCCTCTTGTCTGTGCAGTGTGCTTATTGTGGCAGCCACGTGCTCTGACCATCCCATGTTTGTGCTTGTAGTTCCATATTCAAAATAGTGATGAGCAACTCTGTGTCTATGAGAAGTGTTTCTTTGCCAAGTGAATCCTTGTTCCTTCATTGGCACCAGATTCGATTATCTCAAGCTCTGTTTACCTCCTGTTGTCCTTTGTTTCTGTGATGCCAGAACTGTCTCTTGCAGTGAAAACCTTATTTTTCCATATTCTGTCATCACACTGCTAAAAGCCTTAACTAAAGCACGAAAAATTCCTATTTGAAAACACATTCTGTAAATGCTTGTTCCTTTTGAACAATATATTGTGAGCAACACATTCTTTTGGGAGTTGACATTCCAGACTTTTGCATGATCTTTGTTTCCAAGGGAAATAGTGCTTTCTGCCAGGGTTATTCCGACCCTGACATCAGCCACAGTTTACTGCATGTGACTGAATTAATCTAATTCATCTTGTGGAGTGTTTCAGCTCCTTCTGCAGGTAAATGCTCTTGTCCAGTGATTTTTTGTGCAGAGTACTTCTCTTCAGAGCCTGATAATTATCTGAGAAAACAGGCTGCTTCTGAGGCTGATTCCTGCACCTTCAACAGCTTTCTCTGTCCTTCCTTAGTTGTTCACTGCCTTATGTTATTTTTGTCAATCATAATTTCCACTTTATGTGATGCATTATTGTAACCAGCTTATTCATGTTGGAGTTCAGTGTGTCCATGGGAGCAGACTTGTTTCCTTGTGGTTTTCTACACATGTATGATTTTCAAGAAAATGTGAGGGAGGAGAAAGTTAACTTCTAATTTTGTGCTCTTAATGTTTTCATCTTGCCTCAACATTTCAGAAATAATTAACTATTTATTCATATTTCCTTTTCAGTTCTGAAGCATTGATTTGCTTTTCCCTTTTTGAAGGAGTAGTATTTTTTATTTTCTAACCATTCTCTTAAAAAGGTCTGTGCAACTTCCATTTTTCGAGTGTGTGCTTCACACCAAATTTATCTTGCAGCTCAGGTGGTCAATGACTGTTTATCTACCTTTGCTGGTTGAGGTTGTGCCATTTTTGCTTTATGGTAGTGAATGACTTTTTTTTTTATTTCACCTGAGAGGATGCCATGATTTCCAAATATTCATGTTCACCTACTTCTCTGCTTACCACGTTTATCTACATGCCCATTTCTCCGAGTGCTTCTTTCTTCTTGCAGAGAAAATCGAGCACAACACATAATGCATTCTCTTTTCCTGACCTCTCAGGTCACCATGGAATCTGCCATTTTCCCAGTGCTGTCTTTACAAGATATTGTCTTGCTTTTCAAGAAGCATTCAAAGAATATTTCCCACACAATTCTCACCCACTTTACAGTTTTCATACTTCAATCTACCATCTTGCTTTCTTCAAAACCCTTCCTTTCTGCACCTGCGGATTCCCAACCTAGGAATTTAATATGAATTTCACCACTGCAGGGTTGTAAATGTTTATTTGTTTCCAACTTTGAACAGTTTGCTTCCTGTCAGCTATTTACTATAGACAACTTAATGTCAAACACTTAGCTTTTTAAATATAGGTATTAAAAAGGAGATCCTGTGTTTCTTGGGTGAAATGCAAACCACATTTGTTGAAAGCATGCAGTATGGAGACAAAAATCTCAGTACTGTAAGAAAACCATTTGGTAGATAACAGTTCACATAGCAGCGAGTAATTGCACTTGTATTTCTTCTGCTGTTTGGTTGGTGTGAGAGTGTAAGTTCTGTTTATATTTTTTTCAGTGTATATGATGTGCTGGTCCTTATTTGATTGTGAAATCATTCCAGCTTGAAGCCATATCTTTAAAAAAATCTCTAATTTTAAGTTAAAATATTTTGCAGCTTCAAGTATTATGCAAACTGCTTCATGAAAAAATGCACCAATTTAAAGCTGCTTAATAAATATTTTCTGTATTTTTGCACGTGGACTCAGCTTTTCACTCCATAGGTTCTTTTAATAGCCTGTAAACAAAACAAAAACCAAAATGGAAAACAAAAACAACAAAGAAAAGAAAAAGTCTTCTGAGCTTTAGATAAAAAACATTACTTTAGAAATATGTGTCGTTATCAAACCCTCAATTCACAGACAGCACAGGTGCCTTTCCAAATGTTTTATTACCTTCAGAATAACTAGAACCAAAATTACTATCAGTAAATCATCTGGCTTGCCTTGAAATAGTTAACAGTGTTGAAAAGCCCGACTATAAGGATCTTAAAATTGGCTTTTCTGTGTTAGATTAATCAGAGACAGATTCACCTCTGGCAAGATGAATTAAAGGACACTGCCCTTCACAGCAGGAGTGCACAATGTGATGTGCATTCCTAGAAATGTCAAAAGCTGAGTAGTTATATGGCTACACAGTCATTACCCCTGTGTTATCTCCTCAAAATGCTTGTCATTAAGCTTGAATTTAATTACTTGAGTACTTACTGTTAACAGGAAGAGTAGCACATTTTATCAGCACAATGCATTTTCTGGAGACTAATAACATCTGCAATTCCATTTAACTTTTTTCCTCTTTTAATTCAAGGGGAACCCAGAATACAATCAAGTAATATCAGGGTGGAAATCTACAGCTCCCTTGAATGCACAGTATGCTAAAATATTTTAAACGGAATTTTAAAAATGCTGGTGATTTCACTGTTCATTGAATGTTTATAAATTATCTCTAGACTTGGCCAGTATATCTTTCAACATATTAAAAACAAATATATGCATCCAGATGTTAGCACCTCTAACTGGGACTGGTATAAAAACCCGGATGAAATTCCAAAGACAGTAGTTTGGTAACTCTTTTAACATTACTCTTTCAAAGTTACCTTAACCAAAATAACTCTTAAGTTATTTTGGTTAAGGTAAAGTTACCTTAACTCAAAATAACTCAAAGTTACCTTAACCAACATTACTCTTTCAAAGTTACCTTAACCAAAATAGCACCTGTCTTATCCGATCTCATCCAAAAATTCAGTTCCAAAAATTCAACTTCAAACTGTGGAAAAGTGAATAGTTTACCACAAGGCTTCACCTTTCTTCAAACACACCTCTATAAGCATATACTTGGTTTTTTTACAAAATAAAGGAAATTTCAGAAGAAATCCTCAGAGTACTGAAAAATATTGGCCAATTTTAACTACTTTTCAACTTCTAACAATCAAAAGAAAGCTCCTGCAGTTTTAAGAAAACAATAATGCCCGAGAATTACATTCCACCCATCTGGATCCATTACCATTTTATTGAAAAATGAAAAGCATACACAGCAATGCTTGTGATGAAAGTCCAGAGCAAGTTACAAAGAGCATCAACAGAAGGATGGTAACTGAACATACTGGACCTGAATAAATCCTAAAAAAGAGCCCATAATAATACAGGTCTGATTTTTTTAAAAGTATCTGAAATATGGGCAGAAGAAAATACTATTTCACACTAAGAATATTGTTTCATGCTAATAACAGGGGCTTGGGGTAACTATTGCCATCATTCTTTTTCATAACAGAGTACTGATAGCAGTTACAAAGATGTTGATTAAACTCCCACTATAAGGAGATTCCTTGAAGGTAAGTCACAGCAGATTACAAAGAAGAAAAAGCTTGGAAATTTTTTAAAGGTAAAAGCATTGTGTATTATTGGGTTAAAAAAAAAAAACAATACCAAAAAAACCCAACAGTAAGAATACAAATACTGCATAATATTCAATAGCTTTAAAGCATAATTTAAACCTCAAACAGTAAGTCTGCTGAGTTACCACCCCCTGAAAGGCAGTGTGGAACTTGCATTGCTCCAGGGAAGAGGACTGGGACCCATCCTCTAAACTGCATTTCCCTCTTGTTCTCTGTGAAAGGTGAGTACTGGTAGTACAGCTCCTGCTACAGCTGAAGAAATTTACTGCCTTTTGCACTGAGCTGAAAGGATCAGGGCACTGTGAAAGGACAGTGAGAATGATGACAATGTCTCAAGGGAGAAGCACAGAGGTTTTTTATCCTCACTCTTTCCATGCTGTGTTATTCACATTGCAACTTTCAAATTGCCTTATAAAAGGGAATATTTGTTATTATTTCCTAAGTTATTTCATGGCCTCAAGGATCTGGAGGAAATAAAATCAAGTCCTTATTTTGCATGGGTAGTTATGCTCACAGGGCTTCTTAGAAAGCAAAACTTAAGGCAAACATTGTTTGCCACCTCTCCATCCAGCATGACAGAAGGCAGAAATCAACAGCATAGCTGAACTTTCAGACAAAAGGTCCCTGCTCTGCAAGAATGGATAGCACTTACTGCAGTTATGGCAGTCAGTACCTTTGAATACAAAATCATTTCTCATTGAAAACCCAATTCTAGATTTTCTGCAGAAATCTAGGAAGGAAATTATCCAAGCTGGACTTTATAGAAGACTCTTCCTCTCTGGTAAAACCAGTATGCCCTTCCTCATGGTTTCAGGGACTTACAAACAATCCCCAAAACATAGCAAACTCTACGAGTCAAAAATTGAGTACAAAGAAATACAAAGAATACCAACCACACGTCTCGGCTCAGTTGTGTCATCAAGGCCACAGAATGAATGCTAGTGAAAAAAACAAAAAAAGGAACAAAAACTATAACATAAGATCAAAAGAAAATGAGGAAAAAAGAAAAGAAAGAAGTTGTAAGATATGCAATATGAAATCCAGTGACATTTCAGCAGTTATTCTCACATCATTAATTAAGTTGATCTGAAAGAAATGCACAGTATACGAATCTTACTCTAAAAAGCAGTAAAAAATCAGCATTTGAGGGCAGTTTTACAATGGCAAAATCTGTGGATTTTTTATCTTCATATATATTAGGCTTGGCTTGTAATTCACTTAAAGAATCACTTATAATTACATACACTAAAGGTTTCCTGAACAAAGACTTACGAAGCCAAGGGCACAACCTAAATGCAACTGAAATAGCAGAGAATCAGCTCTGAGAAGAGAACATGTTTAAACAGCATTTGTTCCTAATGCATCAAGTCACAGATTAAAATTGAGATTTTATATCATTCTTCTGTATAGCCTCTAGAAATGGGACAGTTTGCTGAACAATATATAGGGCAGAAATATTGTAATCTTTATTCCAACTGGAATTTTAAATAAAACTTTAAAATTCTGTCCACTCCTAAAGGAAAATGAAAAGTCATACTCATGATATGGTAAGTGTCAGTGGTGCATTCCCCTTAGCCACCACCAGCAAGGGCTCAGCTATAAGTGCTGCTGTTCCTCCAAAATCATTAGACCTCTCTCCACAAGAAATTATTGTGCTCAGTATCAGTAGCATGTAGGTGTCAGTCTGCACCCTTTAACACCCATTAAACCGTTAAAAGTACAATGAGGTAAAATTATATTATTCATTGATTCCCTGACAACACAATTTTCATTTGGGCCATCAGAATAAGATTTAATCCCAGGAAAAATAATTCAAATATAATAGGGATAGAAGGAAGCCCTCCACCCATCCAGAACTGAAGGTTAATAGAAAGAGACGAAGCTTTTTTGAGGTCTTTTGCTAATGTAACATTAAAGCAAAGAGGATGTTAATCATTTTAACTCATTACCAGCTTTCTGCTAAGCTTGTAATTAAGCTCTTTCTTTTCCAGTGCTTTTCCACATCCATCCAGCTGATGAACCAGCAGAGATAATGCTATTTTCCACTTCCAAAATTATCAATCTGGCTAATCCTGTACCTGCTCTGTAAACTGTAATGGCAATGCTTTAAAGCATTTTGGCAGTAGCAACATCTAGAGATGCTGATGTTTTTAGACTAGGTGGACAAACAGTAATATATGAAATAATTAATATGTACAAGTATTGTTTATCTCTCAACATTTCTCTGCTTTGAGGAGTTAAGTGTAGCACCTCAGACTTCACTGGCTGATAGGCAGGAACAGCTTCAGGTACAGACGTGGTCTGGGGCAGAAGAGGGCAAAGGCAGCAGAGCCCTTTAAGGGTGAATAGTGCCTGTGTTTCTCTGCTAGTGCAAACATGGACACTGCCCTCCCAAGGGACACAGAGCAGCCCCAGCCACATCACTGTGGCGTGATAATTTGCAACAGCACTGGACAGCCCAGCTCCTGCAGGCTCTTCTGCTGGCTCTTCCACAAACCCAGATGGAGATCACAGTCTGAAAAGTGCAGGACAAGGTACAGCTGAGGGGAGACAACTACTGTGGGAGCAGAGGGGCCAAGGAAGGTGCTGAGGGAATTGGAATAGTTGCTATAGGTGAAGCTGGGAGGACTGCCACATCCTGAAAGCAGATGAAGGGATGCTGAGATCAGAGAAGGGTGAGGAAGAAACTTTTCCACACCCAGTGAGCTGCTCCCCAAAGCCTCTCTCTATTCTGCAGCCCTCCCTGACCCCTTTCAACTCCCTCCAGAGTCCTGCAAAAGCCTTCCTTTTGCCCTTTTATCCCATTTCATGCCAACAGAAGAAAAACAATGACTGAAAATAGAAGAAAAACAATGACTGAAAATTCCACTAATGTCTCCATTCAGCACAGAAGCAGGTTTATGTAGGATTACATACCCATAAATGCTGAAGAAAATAAACCTGGTATGTGACTCGTGTTGGGGTCTAGGCACTGCTTCAGCAAAAGTAACATAACTAAAACATTCTGCTGGGGCCTAGAGAAAGACCCACTGTCAGTCCATCCTCTGCAGAGCAGCCCAAACTCCACACAGCTGGGAAAACCCTGAGCCCACAGTCCACAAACCTTTTGCCATCCCTTGCTTAGGAACCACAGTGATACAAATTCATTTGCTGTCTGAAGCCTTGATCAGAGCTTCTTCTTTAAAAAAAAAAATTGGATCCATTATATTAACTTGTTTCTACATTAAAGCAAGAAATACTCCTTAATTGTAGTGGTTCACAGACACTTCACTAATTTGATTTTTCAGTGCTTGAAAGTTTTGCAAAGAAATGCTATCCAAAGAACAGGGCTGAGCTAACAAATTTTTTTAGAGACAAATCTTGGTTCTTTTTTGATTTAAACCACAGCAATTGCTCCTTCTTCTAGTCTAGAGTCTCTCCAGACTCCTTGATTCCTTCCTGTAATTAACAGAAATCCTAGATAGGAAATAATTTTGAGCAGATTAGAGACAGAGTTGCATTTTATGCAGCAATGATTCAAACTCAAATTTTATCCTGTCTTAAAATAAGTTTTGTGATATTAGGTTAAAGTGCATCATCAGTGCAACAGAGAAAAACAATTTTGTATGAAAAAAAATCCATTGGTACTGCCCAGACATAAATTTACCTTTTCCTCAATTTCTTTGAGTTGCCTCTTTTGAAGTTCTATTTTATCTTCTAGATCTCGAATTCGCTAGAACAGAAAAAGCAAAATAGACATTATTATATCTATTTTGAAAATAATATGAAGCAAAAAGATAAGATATAGGTTAAAAATAAAGAGAAAAGATGCCCATTATTAATGTAATACTTCCTTTACAGTTATACTAGGCATGTCCATGGCAAAATTTTCCACATTTTCATAAAAGCATGGCATTTCAAACAAGCTGCATATTCAAAGTCATTTACTACCAGAAAGTCTACTCATCACCACTCATTAAACATAATTTTAACATATACACACAGACAATTCCATTTTGCATCAAAATTCTTTTTCTGTGCAACTGCCAGTTTTCCTCCTTACCTACCAGCAGATTACACTATCACATTTCCTTTTAACTCTTTATTTTCTGTTCCTATAAAACATAATCATGCTTCTAGCATACATAGGCTAGACCAGAGAAAAGAGAACACAGATTTTTGATTTATCACAGACACGATCCAGAGACTCAGCTCTGTCCTATTAACAGTCACCTCCCACCAGAGCCAGATGGAATCTGTCCTTCACTGTAGCTCCCCACATTTTCAAGGACTTGTTCAGTTTCACAAAGATTATTCAAAAACATCACAGCTGCTGGGTCCACATATCTTATTCTTTTCTGTATCACATATCCCCTTTTTCCCTTTCTGTAAGTTACACTTCTTTTTTTATTCTTTTTAATTTTCTTTTGCTGTTGGGTATCTTATACAATTTAAATATATTTTATTACACTTTCAGTATATATATATATTCAGTATATTGAACTTGTTACAGATAAAGTAGGTTCTCAGTTATTTTTTTCTATAGGCAGAAACCTGACATCTACTAACAGTCACTGGTGATCAAGAAACAGCTTCATAAAATGAGATTTTTTTGAGAATAACTACCCAATCTCAGCCTGGCCTAAAACAGCTAGGGGTGTTAACAGTCCCTGAACTTGTAAAGAAAAATTATCATCTCCTCTAACATGGATGGCATAGGTAAATAAAATTAATGCAGCTGCTGCTGCCTCACTCCCAAATTATTTTATGACTCTCAAATCAATGTGAACAATGGTATCTCTTTCAAAACAACATCCAGTCATTATTTACAAATCTGTGTGTATGAACTGATGCTGGTAGTTGCTGACCTGCATTCAGCTCTAAGACCTCAAATAGGGGTAAATGCTCCACACTCAGCCCAGGACAGCTGCAGCAAGGCAGCAGCTGATCCAATGACCAGACTGGCTCAGAGAAACACAAAGTTTGGCTCAAAAATCACAAATCTAACCTGGAACTATTCCAAAAATGAGGTACATGCAACTCTGCAGTTCACTTTTCCTAGGACATACTCCTCCACACAAATACTGAAGACAGGCCATGAGCAAAAAAAACTTTGTTATCGTTGCTCCTGTTTCAAAATGGAAGATATTGCTTAAAGACTGTTTTGAATATAATACATTCAGTGTAAGTCAATTAATATCTACACTATATCATACTACAGTGCTAAAGATTTCCCCAGATAATACACAGACCAGAAAAAAAAAGGTTACCCTCATGTGATGTAAGTGAATGCACCTTTGCTGACAATCACAAATGGCCCAGGCACAGCTGTATAAATTTCACTTTTCCTCGACTGCATTTGAATTGATTTATAGATCATCTATTCCCTGTTCAAGGCAAGCCTATCTCTCAAGTGATCATCTTCATATCCTGTATGTACCAGGAATGTTACAATCACTGTAAAAAAACCATGGGATGAGAAGCAGGCAGATGGAATCACCCCCAAGATCTCCAATCCATCAGGTCAGACTCCTGTTTCTCTCCTACTCATTACAGTTATGCTGATTACTGGTTATAACCACATCCCAGACGTGACTGACAGACTTCCCTTCTCTGGGGGTTGTTCTCTGAGGTAAAATTTGACTGTAGTGAGATAAGTGGAGAAATGCAATTTTTTAAAATACCATTTTCATCTTCAAGATTTATCATGTAAAGGTATTTTTCAAAAACTCCTGAGAGTTTGGCGTTAGAAAAAAAAAATTAAAAAGCCACCGAACATCTGGTGGCTTTCTCACCTCAGGGTTTAGAGCAAGTGTTCCTCCCTAAAAGAACAAGTTAATTAGGATTAGATGGCATTTTTAGGATTTGGGAATTCTGTTAATCAAGTAAAAATCGAGATGTTATTATTCCCTTATGAATTTTTAATCTTTTCAAGATTATCTCTATCCAGCTATTTTCTCCAACTATTCAGAACAGTTCTAAAAAAAGGGCTGAGGCTTCCATTTTCCAATTCCCTCCTGTAATAATTGTCAAATTTTGGGAGATGAAAGATAGAGAATAGTTTTAAGGTGCAGAAACATATACCTTCTTAAAAATCCCTTAAAATACAAACTACCAGCTGAAAGGGAATACACAAAGGATTGAATTTCTTAGCAGTGAAAATCCACAAAAAATCCTCAAAACAACTAGATTGGTAACAGTAAGGCAGATTGTGCTGGTTTTGGCTGAGGTTAAGTTAGCTTTCTTCACATTACCTGGTATGGGGCCGTGTTTTGGATTTGTGCTGAGCATAGGGTTGATAATTCAGAGATGTTTTTGTTTTTGCTGAGCAGAGCTTGCACAGAGCCAAGGCCTTTTCTGCCTTTCACATTCCACTCTGGCAGGGAAGTTAGAGGTGAATGGGAGGCTGGGAGGAGACAGAGCCAGGACAGGTGACCCAAACCAACCAAAGGGAATCCAGACCATGTGACATCATGTTCAGTATATAAAGTGGGAGGAAGAAGACGGAAAGAGGGGGTCATTTGGAATGCTGGCATTTGTCTATCCAAGTCCCCGTTACACATGATGGGCTCTGCTCTCCTGGAGATGGCTGAACACCTGCCTGCCCATGGGAAGTGGTGAATCAATGTCGTTTTGTTTGGCAGCTTTTGCTTTCCCTATCAAACTATCTTTATCTCAACCCATGAATTTTCTAGTTTACTCTTCCAATTCTCTCCTGATCCTGCTGGTGAGGGAGTGAGGGAGGGATGGAGGGAGGGAGTGGCTCTGTGGAGGGGGTGAAACCACAGCAGTTCTGTATGGTGCCCAGCGTGGGGTTTGAAGGGTTCAGGATAACAACAAATTCAACTGGGATGTACTAGATTGAACTTCCAGCTCTCAGTGCTGTTCAGCCAGGAATCAGCAGGCTCCTGTTTGTGCCATGGGGCTTGATTACCTGATTGTGTATTAGAATCTACTGCTCAGTAGTGGCCACTTCTTGCTTTCCCTGCTTGCTGTAGTGCTGTGCTGCTTATCACCTCACTGAATTGTGCCTGGGAACGTTTGATAACAGCCATGGGGAGGGCCTGGGCTGGCAGGTGGCCAGGGCACTGCTGCTGCACTGCACAGGCTGGCTACAGCCAGCAGGGCAGACACTGATGTGTATAAATTGTATTCAGAGCTGCTCCAGACTTGTCGCTGAAGGGTAATATGCTGATGGCAGGTGATTGCTTAAATAGCTTGTATTCCTCTCCTATGACTGGAAATCACAGTGACATAATACCTTTACAGCAAATTAGTAAAATTTTGTAACTAACTACTTTGCTGCAGAAATTAAAGAGTTCAAATTTAGACAGGTCAAAAAAATTTGTTTTAAAACACAACCTTGGGCTGGAATTGTTCATCAGGTATCAAAGCTTGGGGTTGTTTGCTCCTAGTTGTTTACTAGCATTCCCCTGGAGGATTATCCAGGAGGATGAAGTGGGTGTAGGTATTTCCATGAATATTCTCTGATTGCTCAGGGACAGCACTGGAAGATAACCAGCATAGTCCAGTTATTTATATATCCTAAAAAATCTAGTATACTCATTTATTTCTATTTAACTGTAGAGAAAGCCTTAAAAATATATACATGTAGA
This sequence comes from Cettia cetti, assembly GCA_013401135.1. Classification (NCBI taxonomy): domain Eukaryota; kingdom Metazoa; phylum Chordata; class Aves; order Passeriformes; family Sylviidae; genus Cettia; species Cettia cetti. The sequence goes on along the minus strand of VZUI01066830.1, from coordinate 6,376 downwards.
TGCAATATATTGGCTGGAAAAACCATCAGATTTACTCTTGCATAGAGTATTTAACACATAAAAAGAATAATTTTCCCTTATTGTACCTATCTGCATTTAATGCATTATCTTTATCACAAAGACAGCAATTTTCAAAATACGACTTCAAAAAATACATGTAAGATAAACAATCATAGCTGTAACAAAAAAGTATCTTCTAGAAGTAGCAAGACGTGTTCATCAGTCAAAGGCTATATTTAATTACTGAGAAGGAAATTACACAAAAGTTGGAGATACCAATTAAGACCAAGGCAAGACTGAGATTCAGTATAAGCCTTTACATCTTTATCTACTGTTCCTTTCATTTGCAAGAATTACCAATCAAGAAGATGTGGACTCATTCTCTGATTTCAACACTTGATTAGGTACTTTCAGTATATTCTGATTTGTTTATGTTTGCAAAAGTATGACTGTGACAACAAATCACACAAAACTATTTCATTGTTATCACGGAATTCTACATACTTTTATGCTTCAGGATACAAATTGATGATCATTAAGTTGAGCTTTTCCTGCTATGTGGTATAGAGCTGTAACAATTGTGCTATAAAAGATTCATTCAGCTCTACCCATGACATGGCTTGCAGGAACCTTGCGAATCCAGTATAATTCAACAGCACAAAAAATGTGAAGAAGCAACACAATTGACTCTGTTTTGCCCTCAGAACTTTCAGAAGTCTCAGCTGAAAAGAAAGCCACAGGCTGTTCTTCTCTTTATTTCCTGCTTTAAAAAGAGAGAGATAGACAATATGGATAGGCATCCTGAATCAGGCACAATGTTTGTGTTTCCTCTAGAGTCACAGTCAGAGCAAGGATTAGAGACAATGTGGAGCAGTGCTCTGCTGGGTTCTAGCAATTCCTGTGTTCCTGCAGTTAATAGCTGCCCCTCAGTCACACGAGTGCACCTTTTTTGTGACTGACAGGATTCATGAGTAGTTAAATCATGGGGCCATACAATGGAGTTACTGTAGGCAAACAGCCATAGCCAGGCAAAAACAGAGCGATGGGAATGCAACCATGGAAGAGAGGAGTGTAAACATAAGGGATGGATTCTTAAACTGTCCACCTTGCCTGCATTCAAAACCAACCTGCCAAAATAATGAATACTTATTTGACATTGATTTTTTTTTTTTACAACAGCAAATAAAATCTCATCACAAAAGCTCAGGATAATAGATGGTGCCTTTGCAAATACTCCCTGCATGGAGCTTCTCTGACTTTCCAAAGAGGGCTGGACCACCCCCATTTCAGTATGGCAGGTACCTACTCGGTAAATAAATCATTCTCCCACTGGCAATGAAGTTTGCTGCCCCTTCTGAGTAAGCGCTGCCAGCAGCCAGGGTGCAGCCGGGGCTGAGGGCGTTCCCTGTGCCGAGCTATCAGCAGATGGCTCTGCTGGCCAGGCTATGCTCAACTGCAGCCGCAGCTCTGCCAGGAGCGCAGCTCAGCTCACAGAGCCACTCTCACTGCCAGACATCCACAGAAAAAAGATGCTCAAGATGTCTTACTTATTACTGAATTGTGATTTGAACAGACTTTTAAGTTCCATTATAAAACTCTTCTTAATAGTAGTTACACACGCAGCACTTACACAAAGGTAGGAGGCACAGATGTAACAGCCTAAAAATGCTAACAATTAGGTACAGGAGAGCACATCCAGAAGGGTCAGGCAGCTAAAGTACACACTTCCTTTGGAAGCCTGCAATGCAAAGGCTGGCAAAGACTGCCCCTAATGTGGCAGGCACTAGATATGACATTATGTTACTAACAGAGTCACAAAAGGGACATCTACCATCAGTCAACCACAGTTAAATCATATGTTCACTGACTGCAGACCTCTCCAATTTAATTTCTGGAGAGATCCCAAACACAAAGGGCTGTCCAACTGCCCCAAAAGTAAGAAATTTGACATTTTTTTCAGCAGAAGATTCCTAATGTGCAGAAGATTCCTCATAAATGCTCATAACCCTCCATTTCCTTTCAGCTCATGATGGAAACTTCATTTTTCTGGGAAATAGGATCCACTTCTTGAAGTGCAATGACTCACTTAAGCAATTCTCTTTGGTAAACTTGGATGACAAGTGCCTTCCAGTACTGTCAGCAGAACTAAGATAACTCAGCTCTTCCTTTCTCAAGTAGCAGAGGTGTCTCTGAGACACCAAGATGGAACTACAAATTCCTGCTCCCAGCAGTTCTGTCCTTCCTACAGAGCGGGAGTGTCTAAGTTTGTTGAAGCATTGCTTTATAGGTGGTGTGGTACCTGAACTGGCCTCAGTGGGACCAATTCAGGTATCTCTGCACCTACAGCTCAATTTTCCCGACAGCTGGAAAATTTCCAGCATCCTTGTGCAAGGGAGGAATGACAACCATCAGTCTGCATCCAAACTCACCAAGAGGCTGGATAACCCTGGATGTAGATTGATTGCTGTCATTCCTCCCTTGCACAAGGATGCAACATAAAGGATAAAACAGTATTTAAAACTGAATTGAAAACAAAGAGTCAATGAAATCATATTAGTACCCTTCCAATGGAGAACCAGCCTGGTACTGATTTCAAAAGGCAAATTTTTGTAATTTGTAGCATGCTTTGGCTCCTGCAGCTATACTGCAACCTCAAGGTTGCAAGCCACATCTCTGAGAAGTCTGAGGAATCAAAGTTTAGGCAAAATTCAAGCAGCATGATGGTGGATGTGTGCCTGGAAATATTACTCTATTTTCACTAATAGAGACGTTTGAGTAACACAGGCTTAGAAGACTCAGCTTGTGGTTTAGCCAAAATGACAATATTGCTCCATTTAAAAAAAGGTGAATGGCATTTCCACACAGAACACATGAAGTACAAGTGCCCAGCATGTGTTTTAATAGCAATCCATCTACATTAAGTACCATTCCCATTAATATTGTGCCCCTTGAACAGGAGCACTGAAATAAACGGAAATCCTTAGGCTGAGGTCAGTGATTGCAGTCTCAGAGCTATCATTTTTATACTGGAGGCAACATTTCAGCACAGTAATGACTTCTCATAAATTTGAGAGTTAGACATGGGAAGAACCTCACCAATACAAAGAAAATTGTTCTGAGATGTACAGTAGTGCCCCACTGCACATAAATGCCAGGTCCAGATTTCCTCCCCTTAGCAGCCAAAATGTGTGCCCTTCCTCATTTGATTAAACTTGTCTTTCAAGCTACCTCAGATTCTGATGAGAAATGGACTGTGTCACTCTACAGTTACATGGTGCCTTTCAAGATTCTGTGGGGTTTTTTTTACTTGATGTCCCATCTGCCTCTTTAGTTGCAAATATAGACTGAGAATTTCTGCATTTCTCTCTATTGGGCAGTGATTCAGGTCAGATGAAGTGAACTTCTTTATCCATGCCTTCTGTCCTCTCCAATTCACCCATAGCACAAGTCAGACATTCATAGTCCTGAACCAATGTCTTGGATGGCTTCAAATTCTCAAGAAGCTTTGTGAAATGGGGAGAAGAATTTTTGTCAGAAATTTCATCTTTCAGATATACTGCAGAACTGATGTTCTTGTTCCCTAAATAAGTAAGTAAAGAGCCCATCCATATGAATGTACTGTTACAGACAGCAACACAAAGAAGGTCAATTAATCTAGCTGCAAAAAATGTTCATTGCCATGCTACTGTACTTGTGAAAATACAGGAATGTACTAACCAGGGGGGTTAGAAATCACCTTAACGGTTCCTGTGACACACTCTTATTGGATTTACATTCACCAGCAAATCCAAGAAAACAATTTGATAATTTTAGCACAAAGCAGACAAAGAAGGATTTGCTAAGCTGCTTAGATAAGCCTGGCCCTGAAATGTTGGAAAGGTTCAGGTTAATGTACATTCACAGGATAGGCAGCATGGACAGACTATATCTGACATGAACCATATTTTCAATCTCTGAAGCCATCTTATGATCAAGAAGGTATCTCATTCTACAGAAAAAATTAGCATGGGAAATAATTTATCAATCTGACAGAGGGAAGAATCAATATTGTTTCATTATATCATTATTTGAAGAAGCTTCGCACCACTGTTAAGACACAGGTATGTAAGATCTTCACTAGTGTGAACAGCATAAGTATGTTACATGTATAAATTTAAACAAAGATGAATATAAACTGGCTTGCCTTTAGCTATTATTCAAATCACTAAAGTGATGGATAAACACATTCTTTTCTTGGGCTTTTTTGAAATCTAATGCATTTTAACAGCTGTTTAAAAGCCTGTCATGTTTTAAAAATACAATTTACATAGGCAATTGTCACATGCATTACTCAAGCTGTTGGATCTGCTACTGGAAGGGGTGAGTATTCAGAAATCCAAATGCTCCCTTTAATTTGCATAATGGTCATAAGGAAACAAAAATGCCACTGCAACAGCATTAGCTTCAGCTGGATTTGTTGACATCTTATTTTACTTCATGAATGGAAACTTAATGTAAATTTCAGCCAGTTGTATGTGATAATAATAGATCATTTTGGATGGACTGTACCTCTCTCATTCTCACCATGATTTTGTTTGCACAGAAGGTAACAATTTCATTTTTTTCTCTGTTCTGCAGTCTCAACCATTATAATCCAATTAATAGCTACTGATGTGGGAGAATTGTTCTTTTTAATCTTTATTATGCATCTGTAGTGTCTTTATTTGCCTTTCTGAGGAGAATGAACCTTTTAGCAGCAGCACTGATGCATTTCTCAGCATATGTATTCAGTCACATTTGTAGTAGTAAATCAGTGAATTTTATAAATGCATTCAGCCCCAAATAACTACCTGTTATAATCTGATACAAATTACTATATGTATGTAGTACTTACTAGTAAACTTGATTCATATTTTATAACACTGAGAATCTTTTAATTTATGCAAAAACATACATTGATATCTAACAGAATAATATCCACAGTCTTATTGTTTTTCTTTAGGGAAAACCAACAATTTAAGCCATATTAGACAGAATGGCTATGCTAAATCTATGTGAGCTTAGAAGACAAAACACATTCAACATCTTAAAACTGACTCTGTGAAAAAAAAACAACCCAGAAGCATAATGTAATATTTATCTAGCATTAAATTTAGATTATTTTACATTCAGATATTTAAATAACAAATTCCCATGTAGGTAATTATAATGATATATGTATGCTTTGTGCCTATGAAAATACACTTATCCTTAACTTCTATAACAAACTTCACATACTTTCTCTTTTAGACTTGCCTTTCCCCAGCTCCCACAGGCTTTTCCTAAGAAACAGGATACTCAGGATTTCAGATGAGAGGATTTCAGCATTCAAATTTCAGATAAGAGTTTTCTTGATAGTAATATTATTGCAAGGCATACAGTTAGTTGCTCTTACTTTGAGTAGAACCTCAATCACACCTTGTTTAGGACAAAGAGAGCAGACCTTTCAGATATATTTTTAAGTATTACAGCAGTCCTATCACCACTTAGACAAGCAGCATCACTAAAGCAATAAGCGAAGCAGACACAGTTGAAGACTATATGAAGAAAACAAAAGGAAACACTGTAAGATGAACATACAGAAATCACTAAAATTAACTCTCATCTGCCATGCATGTCAGCTGTGAGAAATTACAGAAGTTTATTGTGATATTGTCATTATAGCAGCAATAATGTGCTGAAAGACTCCATGTTCACTCCTGCATGACAAATCAATACCACAGGTCAGCTATGATTAGCCTAGTCATGATGTGCTTGATGAATATTGATGACAGTTATACAGCTGTGGTGTATCAGATGCTTTTAAGAGCAATTCATGAATATAAAAATCGCATTATCAACAGTAATTTATTACATTTTAAGCAACAAAGTACAGACCATTAATACTAAGGGCAAAAAAAGGAAACAGTGTTTGCCCTATGTATACCTCTTCATATTGTATGCAAACAGCTGGCACCTTAACATTTGAAATTCAAAATTAAAACATTCAGCCATTAAATTTGTGTAGCTTGTGAGGAAAAGTTATTTGAGCCTCAACAGTTATTATTATAGCAAGGTTCATAGTAATACTGCTAGCTAATTTTTAAATGGTGTGACACAGCTGTGAGTTTCTGACCAAGCCAGCCTCTCTGGCACAAGGCAACATGGCAGATGAGGGGTTGTCTTTAACTCAACCTCCCTGCCACAAAGCATTGTGCCAAAGAGGGCAAATGAAAGACAACACCTCCTTATGCCTATCAGTGAGATATACTGAGCACAGCATCCTCCCTCCCTCTCTCTCTCCCCCAAAAGCCTTCTCATCAAACATTAAATGTTAATAATCCTCCTTGGGTGAGAAACAAACACCAATCACCCCCCC
>VZUI01066829.1:0-27133 GCA_013401135.1 Cettia cetti | reverse complement strand
GGGTGAGAGGCAACAAAAACTCACTGCAGCATGGGTTAGGATTATTCATGCCCTACAAGGAAGTGCTTTGTAAAAAAAAAAAAAAAAAAAAAAAACCAAACCAAAAAACTCAGACAAACCAAAACATGTTAAAACCTTGGAACAGGCTGTCAAAAAACGCTCTGGAGTGTCCATCCTTGGCTGGAGGTATTCAGAACCAGTCTGGTCAAGGTTCTGAGCAAGCAGATGTAATTTGAACCTATTTTGTCCAACAGCTGGCTTGCACATCTTTCACAGGTCCTATTGTTGTGCACCTCCAAATTCCCACAAAAACCCAATAAATAAAATTGGATGTATTCCAGGCAGGAACAATTGAAGCTGCATTTTTCACTGCCTAAGCAGGACAAACAAAATAGTTTCAACAATCCTGATGATTAAAAAAAAAAAATACTAATAAGTAGAGATTTGGCAGCCTCTTTAGAATTAGGCTACCCTAGAATTCCCATCTTTGAGAGAGGTAACAAAATCCGACACCTCTTTCTCCCCCAAGTCTGACAAGCTCAATTTGATCCTTAGCTGTTTTTTTACTACCTATGGCAGATGGACATAACCCACACATTTCATAGGTATTGTTGAGAACCAAATTTTTTATATCTTAAGTGACAGTGACTGAAGTCTGACTTGGCAGCCACTGGATAGTTTCCCTGCTAAGAAACTTTAGCCTATAGCTTATTGCCAAAAGTGTCTCTGCCACTGAGGCTTCAATGGTGGTCAAAGAAGGAACAGCTAAGGGCTGACACTCCTCATAAATCTTAACTGTGTCACCCTGTGACCCCTAAGAGAGCATGGTTTGAGGAGGATTTCTGATTCACTACCACAGGGCCAGTAACACAGTCCAGTAAAATGGCAAAAGCAATCCATGCTCTTGGTCCTCCTCTCTTAGGAGCTGACAAGATATTGCTGTTGCTAGGTCCCCTCAAGAGCCTTCCTTCAGGAGGAACAAGACCAGTTGTCTCAGCCTATCTTCATGTGCTGATCCAGTCATTCAATCAACCTGACAATCATCCACTGACTTCAGTGGAGTTTGCCAATGTTTTTCCTGAATTAAGGATCCCAAAACTGGACACAGTGCTCTAGCACTGAACTGATGAGCACTGAGCAAAGAAGGGTAATCAAGCCCCTCAATCTCTTGGCTGTGCTCCTGGCCACAGAGCCCTGGACGCTGTTAGTCATCTTTGCTGACAAGGCATACCTCCTGCTCACACTCAGCTCACTGTCCACCAGTGCCTCCAGGGCCTTTCCAGCAGTGCTGCTTCCCAGCCAGGCAGCCCTCCTTTTTACCAAGGAAGAACATTTGACTTAGCTGACTTTCATAAAGTTCTTGTTGGTTCATTCCTCCAGCATGTCCACAAGCATATCAGCTGGTTTCCCCACCCAGTGATTGGTGTCATCTCTACATTTTATAAGCAAGCACTGCACTGCCTCCACCAGTGCCAAAGGTGCTGGACTGAACAGCTGCTATGACACATCCCTGCAGTACTCTGATGTCAGCATCTTCATGGCTAATGGCAACCATTAACCACCTTCTCAGCCTCACCATCCAATCAGATGGTTGTCAGCCCATTTAGACCAAAATGTCCCAACCTGAATACAAGACTATTACGTACAAGACAGCAGCCTTGAAAGGACATTGGCCAGCTCCCTCAGATGCAGCCTGTTGGGTATCATGGAGCTGTACGGGTCAAGTTTCCTCAACTAATCCCTGGCCCTAACCCCAACCACTGTTGGCTATTCCTCTTGGATGTGTTCACTGATCACAGGGCATGGTTCGTATCATTAGTGCAGACTGAACAAAGAAAGCTTTGAGTGCTTCAGACTTACTGTCTGACATCACTGGATCACCCAGCATGGGGCACCCATTTTCCTCGGTCAGCCTTTATTACTAGTGCAATAGTAGAAGCTTTTCTTCTCCTTGATGCCCCTTGAAGATGTCAACTACAGCAGAGCTTTGACTTTACTGATACCATTCCCTGCATGCCCAGGCAATGTTTCTATACTCCCCCTTTGTAGCCTGTCCCTGCTTCACTTCTTGTACAATGCCTTTTGATGTTGAGACCACCTCTGTTCTGGGCTCCCTCATAAATCTGCTCATTTTCCTGCATCTAAAACAGGATGCACTTAAAGGTCCTTACAGATGTTCCAGCCTCCCTAAGCCACTTTGCACTTCAGAGCTGCTTCTCAAGGAATCACACCTACGAGTTCCCTGAATAAGCCAAACTCTGGTTGTCTGAAGTCCAGGGTTTATACTCATTCTCCTTCCTCATCCCCTGCAAGATTTTGAATTTATTTCACAGTTGCTATATCCAAGGCTACCACTGATTATCACACCCCTAACCTCTTCTTTCTTACAAGTGAATGGCATATCCAGGTGTTCCTCACCTCTGGGTGGCTCAGATGGAGAAAGAGCTGGACAACAGCCATGCAGTAACCAAACCACAGCAGGACAGCTATTATGGCATGGGATCTGTGCAGAGAATTCCATACGGTGGTCAGTGAACAGCAGCAGCAAAACTGACTAAATATTTGTGTAAAGGAAAATGAAGTAGAGAAGATGAAAAGGAGAGGACAGGTGTATAAAAAACCTGTCAGCACAGCTAGACAAAAGTCCCCAGGAATTTGGGGCTGAGTGAGAGGAGCAGCAGCTAATACTAAGAGACAAGCATGACACTGAAGGAGGGGCAGTTTGCCGTTTCAAAGTTGCACTCCACTCAGCAAGTTAAACAAGAAAAAGCAGAGATAGGCACAGCTATGCTGCCAGAATGGTTTTCAGCTGAGATTCTTGTATTAGAACGGGTAGGCAAGGAAGCCAAAGAAACAGAATGGTGGATCACATTCACAAGTCCCTGGGAAAAAATGTAATGACTCAGTACTAAGAGAAAATAAGACTGACCAGAAGTAATGTGGAGGCAAGGCCTGGAGAAAGAGGTACAATCTGAGGAGTAGTCATGTGTCCCTATGGACAGTTTGTGGTCTGAGGTCGAAACTGAGGCACAACTGCTAAACTTGGGTCACAAGAGCAACGTGAGTGCCAAAGATTTAGGTCCCCAGCTATGAATGAAGATGCGTGTGAACTTCTCCAAAACTTTATGAGGGTTTCAGTGACAGTCAAGTGTGAACAAGAGAAAGACCCAGAAGTGATGAAAATAGGGCAGGAAAGAGCACACTGGACAGGACTGGAGTTAATGTTAAATACACCATAAAAAATACTATGCCTTGCAATGTTACAGTATGTCAATGTGAGTGTAACCAAGTGTTCTTGTGTTTATTAAAATTGCATTTTAGACAAAAGATATGCAGTCAATACTGCATTGTCAACTTGCATTTAAGTAAAGCATTTGACATACAGCCATAAAGGGAACCACTCCTAAAGTCTGAAAAATGGGAGCTGGAAGAAGACCTGGCATAGGAAAAAAATGCTCTTTTTTCAAAAAGGAGAACTATGCTAAAAAAACTTAGCAATGATAAATTTGGGTGTCCCTGTCATTGCAAGGCAGAAGAAATAGTACAGAGAATGTAAGGAACTCAGAACTGTATAATAGAGATGAGATGAAATATAGCATTACATATAGCCCAGGATCATGCCTCAGAGTCTGAATCCTGCTCTAATATGGGAACTCATCAGTTGCACATGACAGAAAGCAGAAATACTTGCATTAGCCAATCACAAAATGACCAGAGGCTGTACCAATGTGGAAAGGCCATTAAAAAAAAAAAAAAAAAAAAAAAAAAAAAAAGGAAGCACAGCAATACCAAATTGCAGTGCTATTTCCAATAGAGTTAAAAATGCAGGAGTGGCATTCAAGCACTGGTGATACTGGCAATCTGGAATACTACATATAGTTTTGGTTTCCTGAGAGGTAGATTTAAAAAGGTTTGAAAGACATTAATTCAACCTGGATCAGAAAAAACAAATGACTAAGAGGATTTCAAGAGGGGAGCTCTCTGACTAAAGCACTTCCCTTGCCGATCCTCGCAAAAAAACAAAACCAAAACCAAAACAAAAACAAACAAACAAACAAACACACACAAAAAAATTAAACCAAACCAAACGAAAAACCCAAGCTGCCAGATCAAAAGTATGTCTCAAGTAAGGAACCTAACTAGTCTTGAAGTGGCAGTTATGTTATGGCTTCCATGACAGAGGGAACCAGACTAGAAATGCCAGGATGTCCCATGCAGTTCCCTAATACAATCTTCCTATGTCCAATAGTTTGCTGGGCTGAACTTTTCATACAATTATATTCCCACAACATTAAATCCTTCTCAAATAGCTGACCTGGAGTGGCTCAGTCATCCTACCCAACCAGCACTATGCTCCATGACCATGGCACAGGCTTGATCAGAGAGCCTGGAAATCCACCAAGAGGTTACCTGTGCCAACTGCCTGAGTCATTATTGCAGTGAGGAATACTGAGAACCCACCTCCTTTCCCACTACTACATAAGAGCACTTGCAAGAGTCAATTGTATTTATCTTCCCCTCTCCCCTTCAAAGTTCCCAGAAAACATAAGCAAGAGTCTGCAAAAAGTCTGTGGGTAACAGATGCTGAATGGCTGGAAAACACTCCAGAGGTGCCTCCAGAAAGCTGGAAGTTTTACCCCGTGTATCACATGCATTCCACAGCCACCAGTGCAAATCCTCCACTTGACAGGACAATGATGTGCATAGCATTTCTTCATCCCACAGATGGTGTAAAGGATTTCTGACACATTAACTGCAGCCTAACAAAGCACCTTAACCCAGACAGAGATCACATCATTGATACCAGCACTGCAGCTGCATTGATAAAAACCCCACTGGAGAAAAGACCTCTAGCAAATGCCTTATTACTCCATCAGTTAAGTTAGTGGCTGGTAGCAACAAAGACACTGAAAAGCAAGAATATTTGGTGACAGCATGGTTCTGAAAGCATCTGTAAATGTTTTTGACACACATATATAAGACTCTACCGATTAAAAAATTATCATGGACTTGGTAAACAGTCAGTGCTGGTCTTCTGCTGGCAAAAAAGTTTGATTACCTCTTATAACTTTTAATCTTACAAAAGCAACAGGCAAAATAAAAACCAAAAATAAAAACACTCCTACAACTAGCCAACCCAAAACAAAAAAACAGAACTAAAAGCATCTTAAAATTGACTTATATGTCCAGCAACAGCCTCACTATACAGGATGTATTGTCTGTGAAAACAGTTTATGTGGGACAGACAAAACTGACAGTACAAGAAACGTAGCTTTCATTATTAAAAAAAAGTACAGACCACCAGCACAGCAGGAATGAGGTTTCAACACAATTACCAGGAAGGCTGCAAGTAGTTCAAAGGTCTGTGTTTAACGGTAGCTTAGTCCTTTCAAGCCAGCAACATGAGATATCTAATGGCTTACATATGAGATGCTCTGCTTTCAGCAAGTGGTAGGAATAACAAGAGAAGAAGTGATAGTATAACATCAGGAGTACCAAAGTGGGCTCACCTCTTTGGATGGCTGGTAGTAGGCACCCGTGAAATGTCACAGAAGTGACTTTGGAGCCTGCTAGCAAGTTTAAGCTCACACTAGCAGTGGAGCTTGAAAACTTGAAAAGGATATGGAGGAAAAGGACACACCTGTCCAAGAGATTCTGAGTGCAGAAAAAGCACCAGCAGTCAAAGTAACTGAGACTAGGTGGGTGTTTTGAAGCCTTTAGGGACCAAGCAGGTTCTTAGAACTGTACTGAAGAGGGTAAAGGAAAGGAAAAGCATGGGAATAATGACAGAAGAGAGCAGAGAGAAATGCCAATGTTTAGAAAGGAAGTAGAAGATGTAAGCATTGAGAATGAAACCTAGGAAGACACCAAAAGCTAGAAGTATCCCCAGGGCTAAGAGAATTAGTAACTCTCCAAACAATACAGACCCCCTTGAACTCTGTTGTTTACACAGGTTCACTTCAGCCCTATGGTGACACAGGCACAAAAATCACAACCCGGCAGCTCTACTGGGCCAGAGACCAGAGTCTGAGCCCACCCACTCAGGTACAGCCACACTTTGGACCAGGTTTTGGCCAGCCTCAAAAAAGGATCAAAAGCATTCTGGAGACCCGAGGGCCCCAATGCCGAGCTGTCGCCTGGCAGCCCAGCACCACGGTCCCTCCAGCAAGCGGCAGTGCTGGCTCGGCTAACCCAGGCACGAGGCCATGCAGGCCGGGCTGCTCCACGCTCCCAGCCCCCAGCCCAGCCCCAGCCTGGCTCTCCAGACTTTCTCCCACTGCCTACTTACTTTTTAATTCCATTTTTAAAGAAAAAGTGAAAGAATTTTCTAAAATTCCTCTAATTACACTAAGATGCTGAACTGATTGTGAAGGGAATAGGAAATGAAAGCGACTCACCCTCTGAGGGAGAATTTTGTCAGCCATCTTCCTCCTCTTGGCACTGTACATTTTTTAAAGAAAAAAACACGTTACCATGGTGACAGATCTAGGAGTAACGAGGCCACCTGCTAAATTATCCTGACATCTCCACATGCTAGTGCACAGCTGTGCATGCATCAGCAAAAGGGTCTTACCCATGCCCAGGACTCGTACCCCTTCTCTCAGCAGCCTGGGGAGGCTGTTAGGTAAGAACAAATCTGGGCTGTCTGTTATGCATCCTGGAAAGAAGTCTGTAAGTTCTTTGATCACAGCATCTTCTGTGGTGCAGAGCAGCAACGTATGCAAGTGCAAGTGCACACACTGCTTCTAGGTACAGACAAGCATGCAGAGGATAGTCTCAAATGTGGCATGCACAGACACACCTATGCGTGTGCACATTTGAGTGGCTGAGGGCCTGCAAACGGCACGTCAACTTGTTCAAACAGACAACATGCATTTATTCAATCATGCCCAAAATTAAGTGCTGGAGAACACACACATATATGCATGTATTTCATATGAGGCATGAAAACACACACATATGCACACCCTTCCTTACGTACACACACACTTATTTTACTGTAACGTATTTGCATGAGTGATGGACAAAGGTAAAAGATCTTATATTTTCACATTTCTTCACCTTTATGAACAGACATGTGGGAAGATGGATGTGTGCCTGCAGCATGTATACATACTGTGTTCATACCCATACACAGGCACATTTCTATAGCTATGCTTCTAAAAACACATATGCACTCATGCACAAATGTGTATGTGCCTGAGAAATGGTACTGTCAGGAAGACTGTCTTCAGATTCTAAGAACTGCTCATGGCCACCAAACCTGTCACCCAGCTTTCTCTAACAGGGCCAAGAGGGAATTCAGGTGCTATTCTTCATCTCTTTAATTTGTGAGGCCTTTACCTTAAGCAGGAGATTAATCACTCCATCTGTGACAGACAAATGGGAGAATGCAAACCACCTGCTGCCACTCTGCCATGTCACAAGGACACCCCTCCTTACTGTCTTCACACTGGAAGTCTGTCATCAGCCACGTTCACATAAAAGCTGTTTCCACACCGTTGGTGTCACATACTCTCTTCCTACGTTTGTTAACAATAAGCCAGGGCCAAAATACCAGATTCTTAAGACTCTTCCCCATCCCCACATAAGCCCAGGCTGAGGAACTCTTTGTGCCTGGAGGTGCAGAGGGCAGAAAATTCAGTTACACCGAACTTAATATGTGAACAACGTCCCTTTTAAAAAGCATAGGAATAATGGGAATGGAATGTTACATGGTGTGAAACTCCAACACCTTCCATAGCTCACAAAATCAAATCTGCATTAAAACACTTCGTAGAATCTGGAAGTAAAGGCTGAGCAAGCCCCAGCCTCCCAAAGGGATTGGGATATGCATGTACCTGCAACAACCCCACAGGCCTGCAAATAAAAAGCAAGAAAAAACCGAAAGCAATCATCCCCAAACAATTTGGATCTCAACCAGTTCTTCAGTAGTCTGTTACAGAAATGAGATTTTTATCTCAACCGAACCTGCCAAGAAAGGACAAGTGCAACTTTCCTGGTCTGTACTAGAAAACGCGGAACTCATTTACCCCCAGAATTGGGTCGAAGGTGCCAGAAAAGTGTGTCTTAAAAAACAGAATGAGAAATGACAGGGAGGTGGAAATGAAAAAAAGGGAAAAGATTCATCACATTATCTGAAGGGAAGGCACAGCAGAAGAAACAGAGAAACTCTCTGAGTACCCAGGGTGCACTGGTGTGAACTGGGGCTCAAGGTAGTAGAGATCACTGCTGGGTCCTGAACTAGAAGCACTGAAGTTAAGAACAGGGGAGGGAACTTTTTTCTGTGAGTCAGGCCACCAACTTTTAGCAAATGTCCTTTAATACTTTCTGGAAACTAGTTAGTGAATAAAGTTTACCTTAATTATCCAGTTGGGGGAATTTTTCAGGTTATATCCACCCTAGTACCTGAAGGCTGGGCATTATTTTGTGCAGTTTCCCAGAGAACCTCCTGAGAGGTGGTATAGAATGTGCATTTTTGCTGGTGCTGGTCAAGGCCTTCAAGATGCACATACACTGCTTGTGTTCAGCTACTGCACTCATTCCTTCTGTGTTCAACCTTTTTCAATTGTAATGTATTAATACTCTCAAGATCAGTGTCCTTTCCAGATGCATCTCAGACACAAGCATTCCCAAATCTGGCTTGCTGATCCAAGGTATGTAACCTGGACAGAGCAGGGCTCCTGAAAAACTGAACTTAGAGAGTCATGTTTTGCCTACAGCTGGATTCCCTGACACCACCAGAACACTGCCTGAAGCTGTATATACATCTACAATGATTTTGCAAAAGATAGCCCACACAGATGACTGCATCCTATGTGTGTGTGGGTAATACTCAACACCCAAGACTGATAAGGTCTAATACACTGCAAAAATAAATTAGTTAACTTATTTAAGAGAGAATGCATTCAGCAATGTACAAGGTGGGCATATTTCAAAAGGAAAGTTCCTTATAGAAATCCCTCTCATTTTATGAAATTACTTCCAGTGCATATTTATTTACCTTATATGTAGAAACACTTGGGACAACTGCAAATTTTATGACCACTCTTCTGAGTGACCATAGTACAAGTATTCACATGACAAATCAAAGTTTTTTCCACTTTTGTCATTTACAAACTATTATGCTAGCCAGTCAGAAATCAGAGCAACTATACAGAACAGGCAACAAATAATATAATAATTGTACTATATTAGAAGAGAACTGTTCATTCATTCCAAAGGCTAAACAATAGTTGACAGATTTATGGCCTGACAAACCTGCAAAGTAAAAGCAGAGTAACTTCAAACCCGGATATTATTAAAGGTCGGTTTTTTCAAGACCATTCACAAACAAAAAAGTAAAATTTACCAATGTTTTTTCCTGCTTAAAAATCTGACAATACATAGACCTTCTGCCTCATTTGATCTTAAAGGTCTTACCTACTGCTAAACAGGTATCATCTTTGCCTCCTCAAATTGTCCTCCTGTGTTTTCTTTCCAGAACACTCACCTCCTAGCTCGGTTCTGAGTGGCTTGCTGCTGCTGTTGCACCTGCTGCTGCACCTGCTGCTGTTGGACCTGCTGCGGTGCAGTGCGTTTTCTTGTTGTTTCCATCACAGTTTGGGGCATCCCAGGTCGCACAGAGGGGCTTCCAACATACGGGGGCCCTGGAGGACCCATTGGAGCCCCCTGATGGGGCATTCGAGCTCCTGATGGCATACCAGGGCGCTGGAGGAAAAGCAAAACAGAAAGAAAAGCAAAATTGGTTCCTGTTTCTGCAGCTGCCAAGATATTTGTACATCATGCAACACTGGCCCCACCAGATTCCCTGTTTTGACCATCCTGATAAGCACTAAACAACAACACAACGCACACAAGCTCTGTGACTGATGTATCCTGGATGTCACGAAGAATCATTCAGGGATAAAGCAGACAGGAAAAAGGGAGGCAAAATACTAGGCTTGGGAAAACACTCAGTGGTCAGTAGCATATCCAGACCAGGTTACAGGTGGAAGCTCTACCTTCAGCCCAAAGAAAACATTCCATGGCAGCGACACGCAGTCCAAACTGGTGCAGCTCACGTGCTGCTCAGAGCCACGAGCACGCTCCCACTGCATGCGCTGCACTGCCGAGCAGGCAGCTCTGATCAGCTGGGAGACAGAAACCAGCACAGCCAAAACACCAGGATAAATATTTTCCATTAAGAGCATTGTACTTTGCCTGCACCAGAGAGCAATGTAAGTTCATAACGCAACACAAATCTTTTAAGAAAAAGGTCATGTTGCCGATCAAGCCTTTAAAATAAAAAAAAAAAAAAAAAAGAAGAAGAAACGGACGTGGTAGTTTGTCAGCAGCCCCTGTAGGCACTTTAAAGCCCTGGCATTTATGTTAACTTCTGCATGCTCTTGAGAGACAGTGGTTCAAATCACAAGCTTAATGCTACACAAGACACACAGTAAACCCAATTCTGAATTCTAAAAGTTTATAGTCATCAAGGAAAACCACCAGTAAAATAATCGCTGCCTATAAAATGCAATTCAAAACAGAGAGATGAGCCTAGTCTCATACTGAGAATTATCAATATTTATATGTCCACATATGTATACAGACACACACTCTCTAGGCATTTGAACCAGGATGAGAATAAGAATAACCATACAACAAAAGTCATTTGAAAGTCAAGTCCCTTTACAAAGTCTGTTAAGGAAACCAAGAGACAATGACACCCATTATGGATAAACAATTGGTTAAAGGATAGAAATGAGGCAAAAGTAATTGGTTCTGAAAATAAAAGAAAGACACACGTAAAATTCTGCTGGGACTTCTCCTTTACAGCACATTTAAAACAACCTGGGGAACAAAAGAACCAAAAAAGTCAGGAAAAAACAAGGAAGTGAAAAGGTTTGTTGGTAATGCTAAGTTATTCATGCTGGAAGGATAAAGCCCAGCTTAAAGAAGTTCAGAATGACTTTATGAGAGAGAATGAACACCTAAAAGAAGATGCAAATGTAGTTTGACACATATTGAATTGAATTACAAAATGAGAAAAAACAATCCAAGAATACAAGACAAAGTAATGGGCCCTAGGCTGATTGCTGTCCAGCAGAACCAAGATCTTGTTTAAACAGACACTTCCAGAAAAATATCAGTTCACTGGTTACTAGAGGTAAAAAAAAGTGATAAAGAAAAGAAGCAAGAGTGGAGGAAACTGAAGATATCAGTGTGCCATGGCCATGGTGTGTCCGCAAGTGAAGGTCTGTATGCAGCTCTGGCTCCTGCAGTTCAGTGATGGCAGAGCAGAGCTGAAACAAGGACAATGAATGTCACAGAAATTCTTAACGTGTGGAACTCCATAGATGGAGGTAAAGGTAAATACATTGTGACTTTTCATCTGGAAAGAAGTGATCCAAGGTGATCTAAAGGGGCATCTGCCAGACCTCTGAAGAATCACACGTGGTCTGGGGAGGACAGGCGGGTACTGACTGTTCACTGCCCCTGCTAGAAGAGCGAACCCTGGCCATCAGCAGAGGGGTCAGGCTCACAGCCCACTGGAGGGGTGAGTTTGTCACACCATCGGTATCAGCCTGTGGAACCCTCTTCCAAACGGTTGCTAACAACATGGAAGACATACTTGGCTCAATAATTGCAGACTGAGAAAGTATTTGGGAAAAATACACTACTGGACCCCAAAGCGAGATGCATGCACCCCTGAGGGTATGCAAGCCAGTCCACTGGGGGTGGGAAGAAAATATTTAGCGCACAGTCAACATATATAATTTTTTTTAAGTTTATTTCATCCTTATCTCATAATTTCAAAGATTTCTAAATACATAAATACTATAATACAACATAATTCTTAAAATAATTTGGACCCACATCTCCAAATTAACCACCCAAATCCACTATAGCTCCCAAAGCTCCAGCTCAGTGCCCTCCCTGATCATCACAAGTCTTAGATATTCCTCACGCTTGCATCTATAAAGGAAACTGGAGAAAGGAGAGGAACGGATGAACAGCAAAGAACCAATATGGGCTATAACTAGTATGGACAGAGAAGAAAGGCTGGAGGTAGGAGAGTCACCAGTGGAGGAATCTAAGCAGGTGAATTCAGCAAGCGTCAACATAAGAAAGCAATGGCAGGTATGGCCATGGAGGGAGCAGCAGACAGACCAAACTGCAGTTTCATGCAAAGCTCCAAATGTCTTCTGCCATGAGCCGCAAGAACAGCTGGAAGGGAACAGTGCTCTCTGTTCCTGTGTATGTGTCCTGATCCTCTGACCCAGGCAGAGTCAGCAGAAAGAAATGGCCCAGAAAATCCTTCTCTCTTGAGCCTGCATTTAAGATCTGTCATCTGTCAAGCCACACATTGTGGCCTCCTTCCAGCAATGGGCAGACCACTGGGCCAGCTGCTGCCTGTCAGTCAGCCAGGGACATCTGACAGTCATTCAGAAGAGCCCGGATCCTGGGCACAGCCATCTCATGGAGACTGTCTGGCCCACTAAAAAAACTGAAGGCCCACTTTGATGCTGCTTTAAAGGAAAACTTAGGGCTTGAAGAACAAGGTCAGCAAGCTACATCTACTCTCAGTCTCAGTCTTATGTTTTTGAATTTCCTTCCATTTCCTTTGTTAAGCACTAAAATAGAGAAACGTAGAGAAAGGACAAAGATGAGAAAAGAGAGGCAGCTGTAGCAAAAGCACATTTGATCTCATCCCGTGACTGCCTCATTCCTTTGCCTCTGTTATCATGTTCCTACCTCCAATATCACTCATAGATAAAATAGTACACACTCTGCAACTGTGCAACTGTCTTCCTGCTGCAAGCCCACCAGACTCCCAAGATACAGAAATGCTTTATATATTTAAACTTTTATAAAAGAAGAACATACAAGCAGTATCTCACCTTATCTAAGAGCTTATTTTGCTCTCAAACGCATGTGCGAGACAAGACAGTAATGGACAATACATCAAATTTTTCACAATAGTGACATAAGAAAAAAAGTCTTCATACTAAAGAGTATTCCAATACCATTATGATTTTTGAAAAAGATCTTGAAGGTGCCTCTATCTACGGGTTAGGATCTGACCCCAGCTGAAAGGACCACTCTCACAGCTCTGAGAAGGTAAACCGGAGAGCAGAGCAAAGGTGAGGCACAGCAGAAAGGCAAAGACAGTACAGCACACAAAGGCACACAACCAATATTTCATGCACGTGTACTGAGTCCCCAAGAGTTCTGCTGATTGCCTGTGTACGTGTGCATGGCCCATCACTGCTCTGGCTACAGCTGTTCAATCCTGAGCACACTGTCTGTGCAGCAGAACACCAGCCCCCGACACCTGAAGGCCATAGCCCTTCACTGCTATCCATTGACCAGTTTCCAAAGCCACATTTCGCTTGTCTGCTGTTTTCCTTGCCTGAACTTCCTGTCACATCAGAGCTCTGCCTCTGTCCTCTTTGTCATCCTTAAGTGAACTTCTGTCTGACAGCAGTAACAAGACAACATCAGAGTACTGCTTTTCTACATTCTTTTACTGCAAAGTCTTTTCTCAAGGGATGTGCATCACAGCAGTCAAAACACAGAAGTAGGAAAATGGAGTCCTGTCTGGACATACTAGTAAGAGGAGAATAACCTAGAGAATTGACAGGTGAAAGTAAAAGAAAGTGTCAAGAAAAGGAAAGCAAAAACACCCACAAGAGGCCTCAGAAAGAGACTGAATGGAGAGCCAGGAGTTGCTGCATTGCAGTTGAGTGCTGAGTTGCACTCACAGCAATCTCCTGTCCTGACAGACTCCTCCACCTCAGGACCACACAGGAGGCTCTTTCGGCTGGCTCCTGCGGAACAACCACCAACTTCTTGTTAACAGATACACTGACAGATTTTGAGAATAACCACCACCAAGTATACAACAGCCTATTTCTTAATTAAAAAGGAGTCTCCAAGAAAGATGGCGAGAGACTGTTTACAAGGGCCTGGAGTGACAGAACAAGTGAAAAGGGCTTCACACTGACAAACAGTAAGTTTAGATTAGAAAAAAATTCTTTACTATGAGGATCATGAGGCTCGTAAGTGGCTGCCTCATCCCTGGAAGTGTTCAAAGTCAGGCTGGATGGAGCTTGGAGCAATCTGGTCTAGCAGAAAATGTCTCTGTCCATGGCAGAGGGGTAGGATAAGATGATCTCTAAAGTGCCTTTCAATCCGAACCATTCTATGATTTCTATAGAGCATAAACATAAGCAAGAGGAGATACATGATGCTGTCTGGAAGTCAGAATGAGTAACTAGAAGTGTCTGGAACTCTTTAAGAAATTTAGACTAGACTGATACTGTGTGATGGTAATAAATTTCTGACTGCACAAACGGTTTCCCAACTGGATGTGTTGTTTCAAAATGGATTCTTAGAAGTACAACAAATAAAACTGGTACAAGACTTCTCTCCTCCTTACAATTATAGATGTTACTTCATACGTTCCCTTTTTTAATGTCGATGAATGTTTTAGAGTAGTTTTAGTAAGCTGAAACATCAGTATTGCAATTCTTACTTCCTGCCGTATTCACTTTCTTCCATTTCCCAAAAGCTCTCAGTCTGTAAGTCCAAGTGTTCCAGGTACCACATATTTTAATATAATGTTCACAACAATCCAGAAGTCTTTAAGTTAGAAAACATCCCATTTACAGAACCGTGAATTGGAGAATGAGATGAAGCTCAGTTCTATTTCAAGCATGTCTGTTCACAGCTCAGAATAATCTGCCACCAAGCTCAAGTGGAGCATTTGGATGCAATGGAAAAAAAAAAAAACCACACCCAAATAAGTCTTTGAAATTGAAACAAACCTTACAGACCAGCTTTGAGTTCCACCAGCTTTAATAGATCTGATCATACTACTGCAGTGATCTAATGTGTGGAAGGGATTTTGTATGAAGAACTACCAGAATGCGCCTCTTGAAAAGGATGGCTTTGGGAGGGAGAGGAACAACAGTGCTCTGCAGCACGGTGACTAGCCTGGAGAGAGAAGAAGCTGGTCAAGAGCTTGTTGCCCCTTCCCTTACAATAATCAAACAACAACTGGCAGGAGCAGATAATTCCTTATGCAAGATAAACTGAAAAAAAATCCTGACACAAAACACTGACTGCTAAAAGTTTAGAAGGGTTCAGGAAGACATCATTAGACTAACCTCCATAAATAAAATCCACATAGAGGCACTACACAGAGGGCAGCTTTGGGTCAGAAAACTCTCAAGCTCCAAATCAGAGTATTTGTATGAACAACCACTAAGGTTTTGCCTTGTTTCTGTACTTCTATGCTGCCATCCACTGCCCCCATTCTAACGTGGGATACTGAACTAAATGATCCAGTCCAACTATTTTCATATTCCTACAGTATTTCTTTTTTTTTTAGAAAGAGGAGCAATTCAAACATCTCACAGATCCATTTCATCCATACACCTACATTCATCAGCAAATACAAGTTTTCTCAACCAGCAACTCGAATTTGTTTAACAAGCCCATATTGCACAAAATCACACTGATCTCAATTAAAGCCTTGACTAGCATTAATACGATTTTATTTTCTTCATTATGTATGAACCTTTCTCTATTTGACAGCCTGAAATCAGTCCATGGCTAGAAAAGGACAAATCTTCAGTCTCTACCAACAGCTTGCTCACATAGTTGAACATTGTACAAGGTTTTCACTCTAGCTGTCCCCTGCAACTACCTTCCCAATCAAATTCCTTGCCATAAGGTCCCTTGATTTCTCCAGGCTGCCCTGCTCACCCCAAATACCTCCTTGTTCACCACATCAGGGAACATGCACACAGCAAACCAGTGCCTCCATTTCCAGGCCCAATTCCCTGAGGATGCCCTTGCAGAGAGAATCACGCAGGGAGCTCCATGGAGCCGGGAGCTCTGCACTTTCTGTGGCAGAAAGGGGAACAAACTATCCAAAACAAACAGTTCATGAGGTTCTTTTCTAGCCATTCCAGTGTTAGCTGGCTTATGCTCTGACAAGACAGTATCAACATGCATGACAGAAGAAAAATCAGTAGGACATTCTTCACTAGCAAAGCTCTACTTTTTTCAAACTTGGCCATACTCTCTTCACTTCACTATTGCCAGCAGTGATCTCTACAACTCTGTGACTGTCTGGGAGAAACAGCCACTTTTATTCACTTACAACTAAAACAGGTCACCATTCAATTTTGGGAAAATATCTTTAGTTCTTTCCATTCTAATAAAACCTCCACAGTTTTTATAATATACTGAAATATGATCCTTGAGGTCATACAGTTCTTCCTCATCTCAAGGAAGTATCACCAATATCTCCATTATCTTTGACAGTTGTTTACTTCTTTAACCAGTACCTCAGAGCCTCCAGTGACAGAGATTTTACAACTTACATAATCAATCTCTGAACTTAGCTATAATAAATATATTCAAAAATATCCCTATTCCCTTACTGATAAAGCCTTCAGAGGTCTCCCCCTACTACTGCCCTCCGAGTTCCCAGTCTTTTCACTTGTTACTCATACAGATTACCAAAAATAGAAAAACATTCTTGTAAGTATATGCTATGGATTTACAATTGCTTCTGCATTATTCCCTTCCCCACTCCCCAATCAGGCTAATAGTTTACATGATTGTTTATTAGACAATAGGCAGCTCACAGAACATCCAAGCCTTTGTCCCAAATGGGGACATTTTATTTACACCCACAACGTATCAGGAGATGCAAAACTCATTTATGAAATTCACGACTTACCCCTTTTTCCAAATCGCAAAACAGATTTTTGATAAATCTGTTATAGATCCTCCATACTCATCAGACCAGTTTTTTAGTCTGTTCTAACACTGACAAGATATTTATCATATATATTAAATATTTGTTTACATGCTGGCATGCTCTGACACTCTTCTTTCACTGTTGTAAATGCCATTTCATGTAAGACAGTTTGTGTATTTACCATAAAATCCTATGACCAAATTTGAGAGGTAGATAGTCAAACAAAAAGAGGATTGAGGATAAGCAAAGGAGCCACATCAGTGATACACAGGTTTGTATGAATTAGCAATCTTGGAGTGTAACTAATATTAAACTGTAGAGATTAGCAGGAACTATGAAATGACACCTATTAGCAGAAAATAAATATGGATAAGTACTTATACTGCCACAGAGAGCTTCCTAAGCATGGCAAAGAGGACAAAGACTAGGATCACTATGGGAAAAAGGTGATCTGAACTGACAGTGAGTACATTGTAAATACAGCTGTGACTCCAGAGTTAAGAAAGGCACATAGACCTTTATAGGGGTATCTGGTGGATAAAAGGCAAGAAGATTGGCTTTGGAAGGAAGATAAAGTGGGAACAGGAAAAGGACACAGAAGCAGATTAAAAAGGTCAGAACAACGGGAGAAGAAAATGAACCTCTCAGCAGGTTCTTGTGTGCAGATGACACAGCCAAGGTCACCAGCACAAGGCACCAAGCGAAGGTTCCTGCAATCGAGTCATAAGAGAGCAGATGTCTGGACAAGAGTTTTGACAAGACCAGCACCACGGACCTTCTCAAGACTAAACAGGCAGATACCTGCTTGAGTAAGAAAAAGGAAAAAAAAGAGAAAAAAAACCAAAGAAAAAAGCAGGGGAGGGAGACACAGGCAGAATCCATTTACAGGATCCAGCCAGCAATGAGGCCTATGGTAGGGACAAGAGGATAAGAGGAAACTGAGGAATGATCTGCAGCAAGACTAGTAACAAATTCAACAAAATATAAGGCAACAGCTGGACACCTAGAGAAATGTCATAAAGACTGCCTGAAATGTACTACTGGACAGCAGAAAATGAATTGCTAAAAAGATAATCAACATAAATGTGGTGATTAAAGCCATGTTTATCCATACACATGCTAGAAAAAGAGAGGAACAACAATAACAAAAAAAAGGATGAAGTACAGGATGAAGCCTTTAGAGGGAAAAAGAATTCTTCCCACAAAAATGATCTCCAAGATGCAAATGAAACTGAAGAGGAGTAAAAGCATAGTAAAAATAAACAACTGAAAGAAAAGTAACCTTTCTAGAAGCCCAACTACTAACCAGAGGTGTAACAAACTATCAAGGTCTCAAATAGGAGAGAATGAACTACCTACTTGAGAGTTTTAACCTTTATGAGATTTCACCTTTCGGGGGATCCTTTCTGCCTGGGACAGATGAGGAAGAAGACATCGTCTAAGCTGGCAGTATGGAAAAGCACAAAAGCAGGATCAGGTGCACAAGAGCAAAAGGCAAAGTCACCTTAGCAAAGGAACATACGTTTCAAGAAAGATCAAGAGAATCCAAGAGCTAACTGCCCTTAGGAAGTACTGAAGAATTATCCTGCTTGTGGAAGTGTCAACAAAGGAAAAAAAAAAGATTTCTCACAACATTCTACCTCTGTTTGCTTCTCCTCTTGGTGTTTTTGTTTTGTTTTTTGTTTTTGAGGGGAAGAAAATAAGTTTTGATTACCAAATTAAATAATGTTATCATAGATTAAATACAAAAATTAGTCATTTGAGGAAGAGACTAGTCTCTGAAATTAGAACAGAATCTGACTCCAAGAAATTCACTAGTTTGCTATGCAACTTGACTTTTCAAGGAATTAATTCAGGTGCTGACACATTTAGGGTGGTAAAAAAACAGAGGAGCCAGCACCAGGTAAACTCAAGGTAACGGCTGGCATGGCACATTCTCTTATTTGGCAGGATAGAGGGCCTGGAGACATAAAACAAAGTTATAAATTTTTTTTTCTTCTTGTTTAAGTAATGGAAGAGTGACTATCCCAACCCATGTTTTGATCAAAATGAACCCGAGATGACTAAAACTAAAGGAAAGAACAAACCAGGCACCAAAGAAGAACTAAAGGAGACGATAATGAAGGAGAGGAGAGGGTGATACAAGAGGTGTTCAGGCACCAGAACAACAGCCAAGAAGCCCCAGCCACAGCAACAAGAAGCAGGAAGATACACAGAGATATTCCAAGCTAATGCACATATTCAAATAAGATGGCACTGGCAACAAAACTTCCAGGGCAGAAAAGGCAGACTTTCCTGGCATCCAAATAAGTAATGGAAATGAGTTCTGCTTTTTTTTTCATTCCAGTATAAATTAAAAAATTCCCAGGCTTAAGAGCCCTGCATGCTGCTTTCACACAAAGGCCAGCTATGTGTGGAATAAGCAAATTCACATAACTATTTTTGCCCCTCTTCTTGATACTAAAGGAAGAGCATTGGTGTGCAAATGCCAAGGGAAACTTTAGAAAAGGCAAAATCATCCCATCTGCCACCCTCCCAACTTGCTTCTGGTTCTGCTCAGATACTGCTATCACAATCCAGACCACCTTGACAAACCCACCTGCCCACAACAAAACCACTGCTACCACCTGCAGACCCACTCTCCATCACCCCTGAAGAGCTGCCCATCTTGCACAGCTTGCTCCTGCACACTGGCACCACATTGTATCTTCACAGCTCCCACCAACACAAAGTGCCACCTCCAAGTCCTTGGCCCTTCCAGTCCCACCATATCCAGGATTGAACGGACACATGAAGATCCTACACATCTGGGGTAAGCCAGAAGCATGAAGACAACTCAACAGTCTGCCATGAGCCCCATATGTTTCTATGATCTCTGTACAAGAGCTCCCACCTGATGTCTTCAAAAAGGTGTCGCAGGAGGTGCCAGGATCCTCAAGAAAGAAGCACCCAGGACTATCAGTATCCAAACAATATTGCATTCCTTGGGGCTCTTTAACAGCCTTATTTCTGTTCAATATGTATCAATGATAGAAATCCAAATGTTATAAATGGTGACTGGCCTCAGACATTAGAGTCATTTAAAGAACGTTTCCAATGGCAGCAAAACAGAGTGAGCATTTCCCCTTAAATGGAGATCAAAGACCTGATTCTTAAACAAAAGCTGGAAAATTTTTAAAGACCTGAAGGATTGCTTTAATTAAGCATGGCACCCTGAAATTCTCTCCTGGGTGAGTTCCCATAGACTGTTACAGATCTGCATAGCTAATCTCTTCAAGCCCCTGAAAGTCACCTGTTAAGTAGCCAGAGGATACAGACGAGCCAAGACTGGAGACAAGAACCAGAGGCAGCACCCAAAGGCTTCATCAGGCTCTCATCAGAATTGTTTTTCAAAACACAAGTTTGATTACAGAACAAAGTGTCCTACAAGCCCATTTGGGTTAGATCCAGTGCAGATTCTGCACCGTGATCAGGCTGAAAAGCATGCTATTCACCATTCATGGAGAATCACAGCAAAAAGCACAGCACACATCCCCCCAGACACAAGCCTGTATTGTCAATGAATCAGTGCATAGGCTAGGGGCTCCACAGACCCCCGTGTTCTCCTAGTGAGGCAGCTACCAGCGCCCCAGGAGCACTGCAGGAGCCGATCCAGCCCAGCACAGAACCTCCAGTTTCCACTCATCCCTCTATTCAGAGCCAGCCAGCTCACTAACTTTCCCGACTCACCACCCCATGGACCAGAAACTCAAAAAGTTTGCTTTTCGTAGCTTTGCGAGCCCCTCCTGTAACTTCATCTGTAGCCATCAGGGTCTGCTCAGCCTTTCTCACTCTCTCTCTTCCTCTTTCTTTCCCTTTTCTGCCTTTTTCTCCAACTCTCCCCTCTGAGTCCTGCTGGGCTCTCACACTTCTAATAGCGCGGAGTGGGGAGGGGGCCCCTTCAGGGCCTTCCTGACGGCCCACTCGTGCTCAGCCTCAGCTGCTGCATTCCTCCACTGATAAGCCAGAAATAGTTTGTGCTGCCGGGCTCTGTCTGTTTACTCTGCAGGGACAGAAAATCCAGCTTTTTAAACCTCTCTGTCCAAACAGCATAGATAAGCAGGAGGCAAATTGAAAAACATGTCTCCGTTTTCCATGGTAGTGCTGCAGCCTCTCCTCCTCTGCATCAGAGATGGGAAATTCTGGGGCAAGGGGAAGGGGGAGGGGGCAACTTCAGCAGTGACATAGAGCTCAGCACCTCGCAGAGATGTTTTCCCATTAGAAAATGCAGCAGGCGAGCAGTGGTTTTCCCTTGCTCCCACTGCTCCTCCTGCACTGCATTTCCAGGCCCTTTCCCCAGGGACCTGGCAGGCAGCACACAGAAACATTCGCTGGCAGCATTTCCAGCATGGGAGAGGAGAGCTAACCCCTCTGGACAAGAGAGAAGCAGCGGGAGGCCGGAGCTAAGAACAGGGAGGGATAACATGTGGAAGCGAGGGGAAAGAAAGTGAGATCAGCGGAGGAAGGGGGTGGGGGGCAGCATGGCGGCACAGCTCCCACGGCTTGTTCCCGACCCTCCACTCCCACTGCCTCTCCCCAGTGACCCCTTTCGGGATGCTCTGGTACCACCGTGATGGATCCTCTAGAGACCCCAGGTGACTGACAGACGCAGACAAATTATTAATATTAACACCGCAGCTGCTGTAAGACATCAGCAGCTCACTGCTTGTCTCACAAAGCCCTGCACCACAGTGCGTGACATCTCGGGCCTCTGCTGGGAACATGAAGCCCAGGGGGGCAGGGAGAAGAGAGCAGCAGCCCACGCCCTCGGCGGCCCTGGGGCGAGCTGCACGCTGGCAGCACGGCGGCCATTCCACAAGCAGAGCGTGGCTCCTCCATGATGGCCGAGCCCGCAGCGATGGCCTGGGGCACTGATCTGCCTCGCGGCAGTTCCATGCGCCCGCGCCTCACAAGGACCGATGTTCCTGGTCTCCCTTAACACAGCAATAGGCGAGATGTTGCCAGGTTACAAGAGGGGTTTATTCTATTCCTCTGCTTGAAATTCTTGTCTAGGGGCTGTGAATTTTCTGGCAAGACTGCAAACAGAACAGAATCGTATCAGAAACAAAAAATATTCTGCCGTCGTCCAATAATAAAAACAAGCACAGAAAAGACACTGCATTGCCTAGCAGTGAAGGGCAAGCCATGAAGGTCACATGGCCTTCTGAACATGGGGATGAAGACAGTGACCTCCACTGATTTTTAGGCCACCCCAATCTAAGTGCTGGTGTGTGGCAACAGTCCTAGGAATCACGGAAACTTAGGGAGGGTGAGCATGGCTATCAGTTCCCTCCTCAGCCCCTCAGAAGGAATACACCAAGCAAATCAACACAGCCTTGCCTTGTTCTGTGCTGGCAAAAATTCCTCAAGTTCTAGCTGAACTAAAGGCATACATAATCTGGAACCAACTGCTCTGTATCTGGTGGACGTGGTAATATCAGCTTAACTTTATCTGGAGTTTTCTCCTACCTAAACAACTCTAAATTCTACATCCCAGCGTGACTGCCAAGACAGCATCCAGCTGGTATCTGCCATTTTTTTTAGACCCCAGACTCACACAAAAATCCTGGCTCCCATCATGTGAGCCCTTTCCCTGCTCCCAGCAGACACCGTGCATTTTCCTCAGAGTCTGCATTAGCTGTGGCTGCACTGGCCGCACTGGCCGGCGGTCTCAGCAATCCCGGCCGTGGGGTCACCGGCCCCGGCCCGTGCGGCTGTTCCCTGCCTCGTGGGGAGCCGTGCGGACCCTCATCGCGTGAAACGGCACCAAGGGCGGGCCGCAGTGGCTCCTCTACCGCCGTCGTGACGGGCCCGGCGCGCCCCGCGGCCCTGCCCGCCCGGGGCGGGGGGGGGCGGCGGCGCTGAGCCCCCGCAGCTCATCACATGCCCCACGTATTTTTATCCTCGTGTTGTGGAAACGGCCCCGGGCACGGAGCCTCCGCCGCCCTCCCCACCCCCAATGCTGCAGAGGGAAGCGCTGGGATTTAATCCCAGCTTTGTCTTTAGCCCCGGCTCAAAATGGGCAATTTTTTTATCCGTGGGATAAAAATCAAGTGGATTTCATAATTCCCCTGAACCCCCCTCCCCCCCCCCGGGCCCCGCCCGCTCTCCGGGTGCTGCAACGCCCAAAAAAAAAAAAAAAAAAAAAAAAAAAATCCCGCACAGCATTCCCGGAGCGAGTTCCAGCTTCCCAAAATTATTTATATCGCCCGTATTCCCCCGGCAAGGTCGCGCCTGGGCCGCGCACAACCCACCGGGAGTCGCAATGTGCCAGGAAAAGTCATGGAAAAATTTCCAGCCCGGCCCTTGGAGCCATCTGCAGCTCCATCCCCGCCCGGGCCGGCAGGGAGAGCCCTGCGGAGCCCCCGGGGAGATTTGCGGCCGCTCCGCCTTTCCCAAGGGTGAAAAAATCCCACCCTAAAAGAAAAAAAAAAAAAAAAAAAAAAAACCAAAAAAAATCCGAAATGTGAAAATGTGGGAGTTGGGGGAGGAGGAGGAGGGCGCCGGGATGGGCTGAGGGAGTGACGTGGGAGCCAGACGGGATTTCCTGGAGCGACAGCGGCCCCTGCTCCGTCCGGCCGCGGCTTGGGGGAAATCGGGGAAAGCAGAGCCCCGAGGATGAGCAGGGATGCGGGAGGAGCCGGGATCGGGAGGGAATTGGGGAAAGCAGAGCCCCGAGGATGAGCAGGGATGCGGGAGGAGCCGGGATCGGGGAAGGTGCGGCCGCAGATCTCCCCCACCCTCCCCGATTCCCGGCCCGGGTTCCAGGCCCGCGGAGGCCTCTGGAAATCGGCAGCCCCGGCCTCTCCCCGCCAATCCCCCCAAAACTGAGCCCGGGTTCCCGGCGCTGGGAATCCCAGATCCGGGAGGAGCCTGCCAGGAGTGACCTTGCAGGAGGCAGGATGCCCGGGATCGCATCCCCGGCCGCTCCCGGCGCTGGGAATCGCCCCCCGGGACCCGCCCGGGGCCGGCACAGGGCGGGGACGCGCGGCCCCGAGTCCCGTCACCCTCCGGCAGCCCCAAGGTCGCCGCTGCCGAGAAGCGGAGCGGGATTTTCCCCCTGGAAATCCCTGGAATGCATTCCCAGGGCTCCTCCAGCACCTCCAGCTGTCGCTGCGGCGCTCCCGGCGCTGCCCACGCCCATTCCCACAGCGCCAGCCCGACCCCGGTGCCGGTGCCGGTACCGATCCCGGTGCCGGTCCCTGCTGCACATCCCCAGGCAGGCCACGCTGAGAGCTCCTGAGAGCACCGGTTAGCACTGACAGCCCCATTCCAGACACCTGCAAGGACCTGAGAGCCCGGGCCAGCACTGACAGCCCCATTCCAGACACCTGCAAGGACCTGAGAGCCCGGGCCAGCACTGACAGCCCCATTCCATACACCTGCAAGGACCTGAGAGCACGGGTTAGCACTGACAGCCCCATTCCATACACCTGCAAGCACCTGAGAGCACGGGCCAGCATTGACAGCCCCATTCCAGACACCTGCAAGGACCTGAGAGCACGGGTCAGCACTGACAGCCCCATTCCAGACACCTGCAAGGACCTGAGAGCACGGGCCAGCATTGACAGCCCCATTCCAGACACCTGCAAAGACCTGAGAGCACGGGCCAGCATTGACAGCCCCATTCCAGACACCTGCAAGGACCTGAGAGCACGGGTTAGCACTGACAGCCCCATTCCACAGCCCTGCAAGGACCTGAGGATGTAAACCACCACTGACCACTCCCATTCCTTCCCCCTGCAAGGAACCAAGGTTAGGAACGATCACTGACACTCCTGTTCCTTTACCCTGCAAGGTCCTGAGCGGGATTCAGCATTGACATCCTCTCAATAACCCTGCAAGGACCTGAGATGTGGATCAGCACTGACAGCCCCATTCCCTGGCCCTGCCAGGACCCAAGGCCATGGAACCACCACTGACAGCCCCATTCCACAGCCCTGAAAGGACCCAAGGCCCAGCTCAGCACTGACAGCCCCATTCCACAGCCCTGCAAGGACCCAAGGCCCAGCTCAGCACTGAAGGACCCAAGGCCCAGCTCAGCACTGACAGCCCCATTCCACAGCCCTGCAAGGACCCAAGGCCCAGCTCAGCACTGGCATTCCCTGGCCCTGCCAGGGCCCAGCCGCAGCTCCCGGGGCTGGAATCACATCCCAGCCTTCCCAAAGGATCCCAAACCCTCCCGGAGCAGCAACGGGATCCTGGGAGGGAACGGAGCAGGGACGGGATCCTGGGAGGGAAAGGAGCAGGGACGGGATCCTGGGAGGGAAAGGAGCAGGGATGGGATCCTGGGGAGGGAAGCTGAGCACGGGCAGACTCTTGGCCGGGCTCCAGCCCAGCAACCCAACCACCTGCTCCACACCTGGGCCAGGGCTCTTTCCCAACACTCCTGTTTATTTCCCAGCTGGCTTGAAGGCTTTCCCAATCTCGGGAGTCACGCGGGCCCCGGCTCCTTGCCCCTCCTTTCACTGCTCCTTTGGAGCCAGAAGGCAGCAGACAAAAAGGGAAAATCACCCCGGAATGAGCCCCGGAGCGCTGGAACCCAGCCCTGACTCAGGATTGCGACATCCCCGAGCACCGAACGCACACCAAAGTCCTGCCCTTAAAACAAGCAAGAAAAACCCCAACCCCGACCTCGTTCCTACCTCCTTGGTGAGATCCCCGTTGGCGGGCGCCGCCACAGCTCCCAGATCCTCCAGCTCCTCCCCAAAGCCCTGCTCGGCCGCGCCGTCCCTGACGCCACCGTCGCCCCCGGAGCCGTCCTGGAGGCCACTGCCGGTACCGGGCTGGCCCCCGGACACGGCGCCCTCGGGGTCCCGGTGCACCAGCCAGGCGCTCACCTCCGTGCTGGGCACCTGCAGCCTGTCCAGAGCCCGCACCTGGCTGAGCAGGCGGCGGGCGCTGAAGTAGGAGTCCAGCTCGACGCTCTTGGGGTGGATGCCATATCCGTCCAAGGTGTTGCGCAGGTTGTGGAACTGAGTCTGGGTGTAGGCAGAGCTCTGGCCCAGGATGATCTCCCGCAGCGGCGGCAGCTGCGAGCTCAGGTAGGTGTCCACGTCCACGCGCACCCCCAGCAGGCTCAGCAGGATGGTGAACTGGATCAGCCCTTCCGTGAAGTATTTCTTCAGAGAGAGCATTTCTGGTGGAAAACAAGGGAAAAAAAAATTAAAAAAAAAAGGCTGGGAAAACAAGGGTTGAGGGTGGGAACCCACAGCGAGGAGCTGGCAGAGAGAGAAGGCTCCACACAACAGGTTGGGTGGGTTTGGCTCTGCTCTGCCCCACTTTCCAACAGGATCCTCTCTGCCACGCAGGGCAGGGCTACAAACCGGGATGAAAGTTTAAAGAACGTGCGAGAGGTTTTTAGTTCAGTTAGGCTCTGCTTTCCTCTGGAAAGTCAGGAAATGGGTGCGTGGAGAACGGGAGAAAATCAAAGTTTAAACCCGGGGAACTCTCCCCAGCAGCTCCACCCTCGCCTTCCCTTTTGTTTTTATCCTGCGGACCACGCGGAGACGCGAATTCCATGTGACTTACTGTCCGAAAACTCCACATGCAGCGACTTCCTCTGTGCCCCCGCAGCTCCCCGCGCTCCGGGACGGGCTCTGCTCCTTCCAACAGCTTCTCCTTCCCTTCCCCGGCTCCTCTTCCTTTCCCTCTTCTGCTCCCGACGCTTTTTGAAGGAGCCTTTTATGAGTCAAAGGTCCCGAGCATGGGAAGGTCCAAAGACTCCTCCGCTCCCGGCTGCGATTTCATCAGCAGCTGAAATGTAACCAGAGAGCAAACACGGTAACACCGGGGCACCACCCTGCCCGCACAGCGCCTTCCCCCCCGCCAAAAAAGAGGCAATTTCGCTGGAACTGCCGATTTTCCCGCCCCGGCCGAGTTACCTTCGGCGACAACACTGTCCACGCTTCCCCTGCCCGAGCTATTCTTAGGCCGGTGCGTCAACTTCCCGCTGCCTGAAGGAATCCGGCTCCCTGCCCTCGCTTAGCCCAGTTCCCAGCCGGGGCCAGGGGTTTTCCATAAAACACCGGGAACGCTCCCGGGCCCGCCCCGCTCCCACCTCCCCCGGCGCGCCGGGGCGGCTCCCGCTGTGCCGGGAGCCCCGAGCTGGGGGGGAACCCGCGCTGGCGGCTCCCGGAGGAGGCTCGGGGGTCCCCGAGGAGGTTCGGGGGTCCCCGATTTTTATGGGGGGGGTCCCCAAGGGGGCCACGTGCGCTCCCCGTCCCCGGGGCCCTTTAAGACCCCACGTGACCGAACCCCCCCCCACACACACACCCCGCGCGCGGCCACGTGACCCCGCCCCACCCGCGCGCGCGCTCCCGCGGCCTCGCC